>LOJH01015323.1:11197-23512 GCA_001685095.1 Ellobius talpinus | reverse complement strand
CCTGGAACTAGCTCTTGTAGACCAGGCTGGCCTCGAATTCACAGAGATCTGCCTACCTCTACCTCCCAAGGGCTGGGTTTAAAGGTGTGCGCCACCACCTCCCGGCTCATTTCTGTTCTTACAATCCTGAAGGCTACAAATCTGAAATGCAAATCCGCCTGGGGTTGTTTCCTCCTTCCAGCTTTTAGATGACTGTCCTCTCTGTGAATCCACATGATTTTTTTCTCCGTGTGTGTGCACAAATATGTCCCCAATGTCTCCTCTTATCAGGACACCAACATTGGATTTGACCTTATGGTGACATAGGTGCTAAATGGTTACCTCTTTAAAGACTCTGACACCAAATACAGTCACTCTCTGAGCTTCCAGGTGATGTGGCTTCAACATATATGTCTTAAGGGGTCACAAACACTCAGTTCAAAACATGTGAAGTTGAGTACCGTTCTTTCGAGGTTTGTGAAGAATTTTGCTGGGATTTTGATGGGCATTGCCTTGAATCTGTAGATTGCTTTTGGTAAGATTGCCATTTTTACTATGTTAAGTCTGCCTACCCAAGAGCATGGGAGATCTTTGCACTTTCTGGTATCTTCTTCAATTTCTTCTTCAAAGATTTAAACTTCCTGTTCTTGAGCCTCAGTTTCTCTGAAGAGTGCACAGTGTGGATACTGACAGTTTCATGGAGCAGGTTAAATGAGAAACTTAATGTACAGCCCATGATATTCAGCAATTCCTAAGTAAGAGTAACGTGTTTAAACAGAGAAGAGTAGAGAAATAGAATGTATACCCCCTGGAGTAGAATCTTTAAGTTGATACATAAAAGATGTCACATATTCCAGAGTGTTCTCCCAAGTCAAGGCTTTAGAACGACACCCTGTGCAGGTCTCCTGCCTTCAGGCTTTCCTGCCAGGTGTGAGCGGAAGTGGAGAAGTGAGCCTGGGAAAGGCCTACAAGAGGTCAAAGAGATGGTTCAACAGCTGAAGGCGCTTGTTGCTCAAGGCTGACCCTGTGCATTTGGTTCCTGAAGCCTCTGAGGATGGAAGGAAAGAACCAGCTTCACAAAGCTGTCCTCTGACCTCCACATGAGCGCCATAGCACATGTGTGTCCCCCCCCACACACACACATAGTAAGGAGTAAAAATCAAATGGAAGCAAAGGCATGTCAAGGTTCTGGGAATGTTTGAAGCCCTTTGCATATCAAACTTAGCTGCTGCTAGACCAGGGCATATTAGAATGGCAGTAGACTGGTGTCGTGGTGCCCCTGGAATTGTGACTCATTTGTTCTCATCTGGGCAATGTTTCCAGGTACCTCACTGGTCTGCAAAAGGACACTTGAAGTCACTTTTATTCTCTGTTTCTGTAGGCTATAACATTAAGCAGGTGTATGTTCATTACATGTAGATTATGTGCAGAATTGTGTTTGCCCTTCTACCTTGTCACACCGTGATATGTCCATTGGGGCTATCCTCCAGCTCCACACAGACGGCTAACTTAAGACAGACTTGCACCATTTTTTAAACTGTTTCTATTTCATTGAAAAATGTGAGAAAGGACAGTGTAGTATTATGTGAATATTCCTGGGTGCTCCAGAAGATACTGTTTTGTGTCCTGCAAGAGGTAGCACAGAAGAGAGGGAATCTAAGCATGCAAGAATTGAGAATGACATAAGGCATCCAGTTCAAATCAACACACAGTTCTGAGTTCTGCCAGCATACAAGGGTCCATTAGAACAGTGAACAAAGGAGCTCTTCAAATTTAGCAGAGGATCATTTTATCTCACCCCCCATTTCAGAAAAGGGAAATGAGCCCCTGCAGCATAGAGAGTGCAATGACTAATTCCAGAAAATTTACTTGGCACAACAAGACAGATCTCTGGTGCCAAGGCTTGGTTCTGGTCTGATACAGTACAGGAGGGTTTCGCATCCGGTCTTCTACAAGGTGACTCCAATTAAGATACTTTTCATGCAGATATTGACTCTCAGCCCCAAGTCTTTATGTCATGCCTAGGAAGCTCAGTGATTTCATTTCAACAAATTACACTTCAAGAAAACATTTCCATTGAACTTTTGAAACCCCTGATTCAAGTGTCTCATTTACTTAAATGTCATCTGCTTTTGAGTCACTGAAAACCACTCTTTGCCTTACCTTCCTGCCTCCTGGGGCAAGTCACCTCTTCCTATGAACCTCTTTATGGCAGCATCAGGTAGCCTGAACCATACTCCAAGTCCCAGGAAGCTGCTGAACCTTAACAAATGTGTAAACATTTTAACTCCATAACAAGGCAGACTTCTTCCCAAAAGCAACAAAAAAAGCAGAGAGCAAGAGCCCTTGGCAAAAGAAAAAGGGAAGAGAGAGAGAGAGAGAAAATGTGTTATATTTCCTATTAGATTACCATTTATTTTTGTTTTATAGACTAATAAGGGAGGAATTAAATAGATGAGAGTGATACACTGAGCTATGGATTTAGGAACCTCTGGTCCCACTGACATTCTACAAAGACAGCAGGACATGATCTCTGAAGAAATTCATCCCAAATATGAAGACAGCTCTTTGTTTTAGGAGGGAGTCAGTGGGGAAGTAACTTTTAATGCATAGTCTCTTATTGTTGTCTAGGCTGATGGAAATATAGGATTTCTAAGTGGCTTTTGAGCCTTTATGCTTTACCATATCAAGCAAGATGATTTCAAGGTACCTCCTCTCTCTGGCCCCTTTGTATTTCGTTTCCACTTATTTCCTTCTCTTTCATTTGTAATTTACTCCCAGTCCCTTTAGCATCTTAAAAACAAGCTCTTGTTTAGATAACCTGTGTATGTCAAGAATATTATACCCATTATGTCTTTCAAGTAGGGCAGCATATGTAAAAAGAGATACAGATGAGGGAGTCCAGGTCCACAGAGATGAGGTGATTTTGTTCAAGTCCTATGGCCTCTAATTTCGGTCATTATGAGTCAAAACAGGTTACTCTGGGCCCAAAGCTCCTCCCCCTTCCCTTACAGTAGAAGCGAATCTGTCCTCTTACTTTCTTTGTTTTGGGTAACTGAGACATGAATTAGTGCCTTAAATTCTGTTTGTCTTCAAACCGCCTTTCTTTTTCATATTCTGTTTTGAATTATATATCCATGTTCTCACTCATGGTACACATACTGAGTGCCTATGTAACAAGTGGCTAGACCAGTTACAGGTATAACCAAACTGGTCATTACCCTCAAGAGCCATCCAGTCTACTAGAGAAGAGACCACACGATGGATACAGGCAACTCCAGAGTGAGTAAGCCAATGCTGTTTTCTAAAAGCAAAATGATTCAGTAGAGAGAATGGCCCATGCTACAGAGCTATCAGAGAATGTACCCTTGGAAGAAGTGCTTTGTGTGTTAGTCAGGGAAGCCTGTAATAAATAAAATAATCCATGGATTGACTATGTAATACAAAACTTCATTCAAATAAGACCCAGAGACACTTACTGCAATGCCAGTGTCACCCAGACTGCAAAAGACTGTGTTAAGATATTCTGTCCATTGCCTGAAAATGTTCCAAGTGAGAAGAAATAAGTGGGTGGGCTTAGATCCTCTGCCAAAATGCTGGCCGTGTCAGATGCTAACATAGACATTTACATAGATGCTAAGGTCCCAGTGCCCACAGAGAAAAAAAAAAAGACTGTGTGGGCCTCTTCTATTGATTTTGCTGGACACTCTCTATGTTTATTTGATGAGTATTAATGGCAGATGCACACTCAGAGTCACGGGGACCACACTGATTCATTCCCCAGTGAGAGGAGGGACTGCCCTTCCAAAATGAGCATCTTTAATTCATTCTTGTCTCCTTTTCTTTCTCTTCTCACTTGGCTTCATACAAGCATCTGACACTTAAAGTACACATGTGATTAGAAAATCCTCTTCATAATCCGAAAAGCTTTGCCTGCGGCAAGGTACAGCGGGTACATTTCAGAAAGGGTGGGGCTTTGGGGGACTGGTGAGTACAAAGATAATCAGATACATAGGGAATCTATTGAGCAGCTTATTGGAGCTTCTAGATCTCTCAAGAGGGATGTCTGCCTTTAAATGTCCTTACAAACCAACTAAAACTTGTGATACCTACCTCCAACTTTCCTTGGTAGATGAAGAAATCTAAATCCTTGGTAGTATGCGTGTTGGGGGTGTTATGGAACTTGTACACAAGACAGCTAATTCCAAGGTCAAAGAGAGCTAGAATTCACTTACCAACCAACTGACCTCATACCCATCTTTTCCTTTCCCTTAGTTTCCATGTTCACCATTGCTTAAATGAGAAAAATATCACTGCCATGGATTTATATGTGTTCAATAAGCTATTGCATACAAAGACCTTACCATGATGCCTTGCCTGTTGTACAGACTTTGACTTTATACTTGATTACAGCTGAAATGGCCACACACATACTCACACACATTACAGAGAGAGTGTTAGATAAAGAACCCTTGATTCTTGGGAGATTTGCAAGTGATTCTGAATAAGCCCCTGTCATCTGTTCTCTGTTTCAGCTTCCTCACTGTTGATAGAGTTGAAGAACTTAGAGGCTGTGATCTTTACGGGGGGGTGTTGTTTTTAATTTTTAATTGGTGAAATGCTCATTCTTCTAACAGAAGCTTTCTGGCATACTCCATATTCAATAAAAAAGGAGTAAAACTTTATGAGTTCACTTGCCATGAGGCATTGAAAAATCCTACTCCCTCTCCCTGTTAGTTCCTGTAGCCCTTGCTGAATTGTCCTTGGGGTGGTCAAGGATACCAGGGAATACATTAGTAACCACCAGGTTCCCATAGAGCTTTTTGGTGGCTCACATCTTTAATCCCAGCACTTGGGAGGCAGAGGCATGTGTATGAGGCCAGCCTGGTCTACAAGAACTAGTTCTAGGACAGGCTTCAAAGCTACAGAGAAACCCTGTCTCAAAAAAAAAGAAAGAAAAGAAAAACCAAAACAAACAACTGTTCTGGAGTATTCTGATGTGAATTTTATCAGAGAAAAATAACCTAACCAGCATCTATTTCCGTGCTTTATTTATTAATCTTTCTCTTTTGGGACCACATAGGACTGTATGACAAATGTTCTTATACCTCACGTGACCGAGGATGGGTCGTGGGCATTCACACCATCAGTGATCAAGGCAACAGAGACCCACGCTACTTTTTCTCCTTGAAGACAGACCGGGCCAGGAAAGTGACCACCATTGATGCCCATCGCAGCTACCTGCCAGGCCAGTGGGTATACCTAGCTGCTACCTACGATGGGCGACAGATGAAGCTCTATTTGAATGGTGCCCAGGTGGCAACCTCTGGGGAACAAGTTGGTGGCATATTCAGCCCACTGACCCAGAAGTGTAAAGTGCTCATGTTGGGGGGCAGTGCTCAAAATCACAACTTCAGGGGCTACATCGAGAACTTCCGTCTATGGAAGGTAGCCAGAACACAGAGAGAGGTCCTGTCTGACATGGAAAGCCATGGCCTTCACACCCCTCTACCTCAGCTCCTCCTCCAGGAGAACTGGGACAATGTGAAGCACACTTGGTCCCCCATGAAGGATGGTAACATCCCTCGCATGGAATTCAGCAATGCCCACAGCTTCCTGTTGGACACTAGTTTAGAGCCCCCTCTTTGTGGGCAGACGCTATGTGACAACACAGAAGTCATCTCCAGCTACAACCAGCTCCCAAGTTTCCGTCGCCCTAAGGTGGTACGCTATCGTGTGGTCAACATCTATGATGATGACCATAAGAACCCAACGGTGAGCCTGCAGCAGATTGACTTTCAACACCAGGAGCTGGCTGAGGCCTTCCAGAACTACAACATCTCCTGGGAGCTAGAGGTGCTGGACATAAACAGCTCCTCTCTGCGTCATCGCCTCATCCTCGCCAACTGTGACATCAGCAAGATTGGGGATGAAAAATGCGACCCTGAATGCAACCATACACTGACAGGCCATGATGGTGGGGACTGCCGCCATCTGCGCTACCCCACATTCATGAAGAAGCAGCAGAATGGCGTGTGTGACATGGACTGTAACTACGAAAGGTTTAATTTCGATGGTGGAGAGTGCTGTGACCCAGACATCACTGATGTCACTAAGACATGCTTTGATCCCGACTCTCCACACAGGTAAGATGTCCCATTGAGAACTGATTGTTACGTTTGTATCTTATAGATAAGACACCTAGGTTTCCTTGGAGTTTGTGACAGTATTCCAGTTTGGACAACAGGCTTGTGACTAAGACAAGTCTAATACTAAGGTTATCCAGAGGACTATGTGCATGCATAGTCCTCTACAAGACTACTTACTGAGTACTTACTATTGAACATGAGGAAGGCCACAAAGCCCTGTCCTCTCAGAGAGCCCAGGTTTAAACTGGGACCATGCACTGCATGGAATAACTCTTGTACTGGATATGGTAGTGTTGATGAGCTCTGTGCCCACCAACCCAGTAGCTTCACACCATAGGCTGCTATTAAAATTTAACACAGTTAAAAGTAAACAGAACTACTTTTATTTATTTTGTATTTTTATTTTTATTCTACTCTTATGTTTTTGTTTATTACTTTTACTTTATTTATAAATACATTGAAACCAGCAGCACCTGATGATTCAAGCCTATAATCTCAACAATTTAGGAGATAGAAACAGGAAGATGTTATGATTCGGCTACAGAATGAGTTCAGGGCCAGCCTAGGCAAATGTGAGAGATATTATCTCAAAATAAAAAAGGGGGGTTATAGCTCAGTAGTAGAGTACTTGCCTTGCTAGTACAAAGGTCTAGGTTCAATCTTTAGCAACACACACACACACACACACACACACAGATGCCATGGAAATAAAACTGTAAAAGTCAATTCTTGTGTTACTCAGTTGCTACATGGGGCTTGTGACTTGTTGTGCTGGAGAGAATGATACAGAAATCTTCCAATGTCTGGGCTTTCTGTGTGTAGTGAGCTGGTAAATGGGAGGTCACTTAGGAATGGACGCCTTGGGTTCAGATCCCGGCTCTGCCATTTCCTCACCCTGTGACCTCCGAGAGGTTCCTTCTGCATCTGTGACATGAGAGTGATGGCTTGTGGAGTTTACAGAGGTTAGAGAGAAGGCATACAAGACGTCGTCTTTCCTTCAGGGGCCAGCACATTACTAGCTTGCAAGAAAAGCATATTTAACTAAGGAAAAGGGCTCAGTATTCAGGGAGTACCACTCAAAGCATGTGCCGGGAACCTTGAATGTGTCCTGAAGAGTTCTTTGGGACAGGTGGAATTTCACAGAGGTCTTCCAAAGCAGGCAGAACGGGAAGCACAACTGAGGAATTCCAGAAATCTAGCTTGCAATTTGACAGCTATGGGCAATAAATATGCACTGTACTTAGTATTCATGCAAAAACAGAACACCAAAAAAGGTAGCTCTGTGAGATAATGGCCATGTTTGTTATTTTCTCTATGGTAACCTCTTTTCTATATGCTTATATCCCATAACAACATGTTTTAAGCCTTGAATATATAAAACAATAATTATTTTAACACCAACAAGAAGAAGAATAGAAGGTTCTGGAGAGATGGTTTGATGGATAAGCATGTTTGTTTTGAAAACATGATGACCTGAGTTCAAATCTCCAGCACTCATGCAGATGTCACGCACAGTCATGCATGCCTGCAATCCTTGCCTCGGAGGGCAGAGACAGGCAAATTCAGGGAGTTAGTTCTCTAGCCAATGAGTCAGTGAAATGGTACGCTTCTGGTTCAGTGAGAGACACTGAGTCTCAAAACAAGATGGAGGGTGTTGGAGTAAAAGATTGGACATTAGCCTATTGTCTGAGTGTGAACACACACACACACACACACACAGTGTGTGTACACAAAGAATAGGTATAGTTTTAACTCAACCAGAGATTGGACTGGGGAAAAAAACAAAGACATTTCAGGAAGAGGTAATTGTATTATTCCTTAGAATCAGGAAGAAAGCAGGTCTGCTGCCCAAGACATTTGAGTCTGCCCTGGGTATTGACTATAACCTGTAATCCCAACATGCAAAACAAAACCAGAGGGTGACTTTTGTTTCATGTGGGACTTCCACTCTGAAGTCAGGAAAAGGGTCAGCAATCGCTTTCCTGTTTTAGGGAAACTTTCCTGTGTTCATGGAAAACTTTTTTATTCTGTCCAACACACATGACCCTGGCCTTGCTGATGGTTTCTGCACATTGGCCAACCTCTGCAGGTTTTCTGTTCATACTTCTCTGTCTCTCTCAAAAGAGCAAGGACCTCCCTTGCATAGGAAAAATACCTATATTCAGAGAAATGAGGATTTTGGCAGGAGAAAGTCCTCCCTGGAAGTAGCTCAGAGAGCATGGCAGCTCAGCCTGCTGGTATAGGAGGGGCTTCTGGACTCTCCCTTGCTACCGTCTTGTGCCGCATATAAGGGGAGATTTAGTGGAAGGCTAGTTTGTTCTCATTTTTGATTCTCAATTTTGTTCTCAATTTTGCTCACATTTGAGGCCTGGAAGAACTTGGCAAAGGAGATAAGATGGGAGCTATCATGTTCATTTGAGTTATTTGAGCCTTTAGAGAGTGCAGTATGCCTGATTCAGTAAAGTCATTAGGCAAATGAAAAAACGCAGGTTCTCTGTGATCAGCATGGAGTGTGCGAATAAATGAGGCTTACATGAAATACCTACATTCAAAGACAGAGTTGGTAGGAAGCAGAGTATGGACAGCTGAAAGTCATCCACAGGTTGATTCAGCTAACCATTCTCTGATTCATGTCACAAATCTATCGTTAGCATATGCCAAGGGTTGAGAAGGCAAGTTCCCCAATCTTGTTTTATGTAAAGAAATTCCAGATTCAGAAAGATGAAGCAGCACATTTAAAGTCATCCTGTTTGTGTGTGGAAGGCTTGGGCTCAAACGTGAACTTTTTAATTCTAAAACTATTGAATAGAACTATCTTTAAATCCGAGGAACAATGAGGTAACGTTGAAGGACAGGGGTTATAGGCAGGGTAGTTTTTCAAAACTTTGTGAGAAGTCTGGTGGTAATAATTGAGTCAGAACCGAACCCAACTGCCCCTTTCAGAGTCCCATGCCGGATACAGGGACCACATGGCCTTCGGTTCCAGATATTTCAAAAACCAACAGGCAACACTGCCAGATTCCAAAGGCCTCCTCTTTTCTCATCACGAGACTGAATGTTCCAAATATCTGTGCATGGCGTGTGCCAGCCGTGTGACCACTCGAGCCAGAGTCTGCTTGTTTGCTGCCTGTGAAAACTGTGTGCACAGGCTGAGCCCCGCCAGGCCCTGTGTCCTCAGGACTAAGCTGGGGTTACTGGGTTCAGGCTGAATCAGCTGCCATGTGTGCAGAGAGAAACCTACGGAATGTTTCAGAGAAATACTCACTTTGTGATTTGGAACAAGAGAGAGGGAGGAGGAAGGGAAGGGACAAAGAAAAGGGGGAGAAGGGTAAAAGCACAAAAGCAGGCAGTCTACAGGCGCAGAAGCCAGGAAATGCAGGCTGGTGTTGTTTAGGTGAGTTCTGAGAAAGAACTATCTAAAAATAAAATCATCCAGGATCTCTCTCTCTCTCTCCCTCCTCTTTTCCCTCCCTCCCTCTCTCCCTGTCTCATCCTCTCCTCCCCCTCCTTCTCTACCTTTTTCTCTTTCCATCTGTCTTTATTTCCATATGTCTGTTGTTGATGTTTTTCTTTCTCATTATTTTAAAAATTAAATTTATTTGTGTGTGTATGTGTGTGTGTGTGCACACACGATGTGGGCATGTGACTATGAAGTCCAGAAGAGGGCATCAAATCCCCTCTGACTGGAACTGTGGATAGCTGTACGTCATCTCCCATGGATGCTAGGAACTGAACCCAGATCATCTCTGAGAACAGCTACTCTTAACTGTTAAACCACCTTTCTTCCTCTTTAGGTTTTCATACTCTACTTATTTCTTTGAAAAATTCATATTTCATACAATGTGTTTTAAACATAATCTCTACCCATTAATCCCCTTAACTTCTCTCAGATCTGTCCACCACTCTCTGCCAACTTTCTGTCCTTTACTTTTTAACCCACAGTTTGTCCTGGCCATGGATTTGCTGCCATTCACTGGAATATGGTTGATCTAACAAGAGTCACACCCTTAAAGAAAACTGGCTCTCCCCTCCCCAAAATTTAAGCAACTGCTAATGGCTCCTGAGCTAGGGGTGGTCAGCTGATGTCCCCCACCCCATACACGTGCAGACCGCCAGAGCTACTGAGTTTATGAATGCAGCAGTCCTAGCGTGTGCAGAAGACAGTTTCACTCTGGTCTTTCTGGACTTCTGCCCACCAAGATCTTCTTCTCCTCTTGTGTGATGATTCTTGAACCTTTGGGAGGGAGTGTGAAATAGATCTCTCATTTATCGCTGAGCCCTCCACAGACAATTATTTGTACTCTGGCCAATTATTAGTTGCTATGATTAATCCCTTCCAATGCACAAAGAAACTTCTCTAATGAAGTTCTAGAGCTGCATAAATCTAAGGGTAGAGAGATGTAGATTTTAGGACAGTTTGATACTATGACCATTTAGCAAAATAGTAATTGTAATTTCATCCCAATAGCATATATGTTCCACAGTCCTGAGATTTTGGCCAGGGTTATAGTACTAGTCTGTCATTTTATCCTGTAGAATGGGCCATTGCACATTCTGTCTTTGTAACCTTCTTGGCATTCTCCCAAGAGTCTGGGGATAAAAAGTAATAGGATAGTGAGTTTGTAAGTGATTTGAATGGTCCCTTTCTGTTTCTATGGTTGCACCAAAGTAATCAAGGGAGTATTGACATTGTGTTTTCTCATAAGATGCAATGATATGAAAGCCTAAGGATGTGGGAAATAAGGCTGGGAATAGCTATGTAATGGAAGCAATGTAAGATATTTGGCCTTGAGGAAAGCATTTTCGTATGGCCTGAACAACAGGACCATACCTGCACTTAAAATTCTATGTAGACCTACCCTGTGCCAAAGGGAGCAGAGACAGTCTATGTGATTTTGAAGCCACTGTGGGACAGAATGATACCATGAGGAGTTTGGAAATGAGATGGTGTCATCTCCAGTTGGCATGGTCTTTCTAGCGAAGTTCTAACCTACAGGGGAATAGATTTCCCATCAGTACAGGTGTGTAAGTTGCCACTGATAACTATGTTCAGGCTAAGATTACAACCATGACAGAGAAGGTAACCTTGGTAGCCTTGGAGTAAATCTTGGATAGTCCAATATTTTCCTAATTTTGTATTTCAAGTCATGTTGGAAACAACATGGGAACTACTTCTCTTTGGTCTCACAGTAATTTGTTGAGTGTTGAAGATGTTCCTCATTATTGAAGGACAACCCCTCAATGGAAAGTCATATACAAACAATCCATACAATATGTGGACTTCAAATACAGAAAATTATTCTGTGTAGGAAAAATGAGGCAGATACCTGGAAGAACCATGATTTCACCAAGCATCCAGGAATAGTCATACTCTTGAGAGGTGCCAGCCAGGGTCCTGGTAGAAAACAGATGGTACATTCAAACAGAGTAATCAGGGAGGTTTGAAGGAGGGATGAATTTGAAGCAACAACTACTTACAATTCTGTGTATGTATTTAAGAAAACAAGCAACCTTATCTCTTCACTACAGGGTTATCAAACATGGACAGAAATTTTCACCTTTTGCCTATAGGGATAAGATGGATAGGCAGTTGTCGTACCTAAAAACTGTGGCTGGATGGAAAGGGTTTCCCACCTCTGGCTGTGACTTTAGAAAAAGAAAGATCTACTGTGGTTTTGAGATGTTAGAGAAATCTTCATGATGTGGCATGAACAAAAGATCTTTGAAATGTGGGCAGACTTAGCCATGAGAGAAAAGACATCGCTGAGACAGATTGTGTGGACAGGGTTACTAAAGTTAAGATGGGAAGACAAGTCAGAGAGTGGGAAAAAGCTAAGTCTAGTTGGGGCTTCATGCATGGAAACACACAGTTTGTTCCTTGATGTGCATCTCCAAGAATCAGCATGACGTAGGATGAAATAAAAATTCAAGGGAAACACATTGTGTCCTTGGCTGGTCAGTTTCTTAGCTATGAAATCTTAGGCCAGTCTTCTAAACTCTGAATCTCCGTTTTCACATCTACTGAGAGAAGTATCTAAAGGTACAAATCACATATTTTATGTGGCCATGGGGGTCACATAAAAGGAGAATCACAGAGTGTCCTAAAGAGTTAACCAGCTAGCAGATGAAAAATGGCATTGCTCTCTCTCTCTCTCTCTCTCTCTCTCTCTCTCTCTCTCTCTCTCTC
>LOJH01015323.1:0-11124 GCA_001685095.1 Ellobius talpinus | reverse complement strand
TCTCTCTCTCTCTCTCTCTCTCTCTCTCTCTCTCTCTCTCTCTCTCTCTGTAACTTCGTTCATTCCTTTCCAGTAATCCTGTAAGAGAAATTGCCTTGGAATCTTATAATCAGAATATCAGGGTTTATTTAACGTGACTAATATTCATTACAACAATACCAGGAGTCAGGGCTGGTGTAGTGGAAAAAATATGTATGCTGGAGAGTGACCAGGGTTTGAGTCTTGGCTCCACTCTGCACTAGCTGTCTGACTTTGGCTCATTGTTCAGTAAGAATTGTAGGTTTCTCATCTGTTAAAATTGGGTGATAACAACTATACTATGGCATGTCATAAAATATAAATAAAGTCACTGGTGTGAAACACTTGGTTTCAAGTGTGATACACAGTAGGTATTAGAGATGTTCTCCCCATTCCTTCCATGTACACATAGACACCCCTGCCCTCATGTCAGCTCTTATTTCGGAGAGACTACATTCTTACAGGCTCATAACAAAGAGGGGAACAAACTGTAGTATACAAACTGAAAGTATTTACCCAGACTACTTTCATTCTTAAGATGCTTTCTTTTAAGGACCAGCCACAGATCTGGTGCTGTTATATAAAGACCACATGACTTTTACCAAGCTTATTGAGTTTGTACAGTAGTTTATTTGACAATTATCCCAAACGTCTAGCTGTTTTAGAAGATATATGGCCTCAAACCCTCCCATGCTGTGCTGGCAGTGGTCGTAAGGAGGCGCATGCTAGTGTGGTGGAACATGCTAGATGCTTTGACCACGCTTGCTTTAATGTTGAAACACAATGAACATGAGCAGGCACAGTGCTCTGCCTGGTCTAATTGTCTCTACTTTAATTTTGGGCTTTCTTCAAGTTTTTCTACTGAGTAAAGTTAACCTTCAGTTGGTTTCCGCCTCCGAACACTGTGTGACATTTTAGACGTTGAAAGCAGAATGCAGGAGAAACTGGTATCAACAGAGTCTACAGGGCTCCAAAGCATGAGGCTAGCAGGGAGCTCCAAACAGTGAGGAAAACCACACAGTCCTCACCACAAGTATGGTGGACCAAGCACATTTAGAGTGTACTTCCACCAAGCCATTTAGAACAGTCATACTTAGCTCTGTGTAGCTGCCTCCTCCAGGGCATCAATGATGGAAGTGACAGTCTGCTTCACCGGGTGGTTTAGATTTGATGGGTGCCTGGAGGAGCAGCTGACATGAGCACTGCAAAGAACAATGGTTTTGCAGCTGTTGTTTGGGGATGTCCCTCCCCTGGGAAGTCTTCTGATGTCTTCCCTTCATACTCCAGTCTCACCTGCTTCGCAATGCTGAGCCCTCATTCTAGAATTTCAAGGCCAGGATAAGAGTCAGAGACTTTTGAATCTATCACCACTGCCCTTTGATTTTAGCTGCTATGAGTTCCATATCTTTTAGAGTTTTTCTTTAAATTATAAAAGCCCTATGTATACTAAATACATATTTCTCTTCTGGAAAGATGTCCCTCTGTCCCTCATGTAGTCAGTACCATTCCCTGCAAGCTGCCTCCTGGTGTTGGAACCTTCCCAATTTACCAGGATCTGAGGGGCTCCTTCTCTTACCCCATTCCTAGATTCAGTGTGCATTGGCATTTCCGGTTCCCCAGACAGACAGGTCTACTGGATGCCCTTTTGAAGGCCTCACTACACTAGGAGACGATTGGGGATTTTCCATCCTAACTTCGGCACACTCATTTCCCTTTCTCAATCCACTGCTGACACTGACAGCTCATGGCAGCCTCAGAACTTGGTCAAATTCCCTTCCAGTTAGGAAATATAGCCAATGAGGCTGTGAGGGAAGGGTAAACCTACAGAGAACAGAGCATTTCATTTTAGTGGGCACTTTCCTAAATGGATCTCAACTCAGCTTGCTCCTTCAAACTCAGCGCTGGTTATTCCTGCCACCTTAGAGGGAAGCTCCACACCTCCGCTCTTCCTTTCTATAAACACCAAACTAGTGAACTAATGAGCAAGCAGAGATGTTCTCCTTGCAGATTTGTTTGCTCAAGGGGCACAATGAGCCTTCTCATTTCCCCTTCAACCTTTGCTACTCTGTCTTTCTCTTTTCTGAGCTCTAGGTGGGTTTAGTGGTCTAGGGGTAAAACAGCGGGGAGAACACTGTCTCCATTTTACGTTTCTGATGTTTGTGATTCCAGCCTTTTGTGAGTTCAGAAGGCCAACCGCAGCCCTTAGACTTGAGCTTGACTCCCTACTACTGAAATATTTTTATAGCCATAGAGGGCACTGGTGACTGTAACACTGCGGAAGCACAAGGTGTCTCAGCATCTTACAGAGGTGGAAGACACACACAAGTGAAGACTTTTCCCAGGAAGATCCCTGTAGAAAGATAGTTTGCCTGTGGTTTGGCCATACACAAAGAAGGAGGAAAGGAGATCCTTTTAGTAGCATAGTGGCCGCCATAAAGCTGGACACTTCTTCGCTCTTATAATTCTTTGTGTGTAAAACAGCAAACTTGAAGATTTACTCTTAGTTAGACCGAGACGTTCTCAAATCAGCTTTTGCCATTCTGGTTCCTAAGGACAAAGCTGATTAGGATAGGACAGAAACCAAGGGTACAAATGTAGGATTTGATGTCTTTAAAGGTAACGATAAGGTCACACATGGACATTGATGCAATTAGAGAAGTAAGAGCCAGATCCTGCTTTCAATGGATTTCTAAGCTCCTGTGTCTAATTCAATGTGTTGTGTTTGGCACTCCAGTGAAGGATAACATGCTGAGACCCTGTGAACGTCCATTGGTCACCGACAGTGTCACTTGAAAAGTGTGCGTGCCTTCTACCTCTTTCTCCTCCAAGTCCTAAATGTAGCATCCTCATTCCAAAAATTAATTTAAATTTAATGATATTTTCAAACAGCTTGACATACAACATCATGTTTCCTATATCCTTTCTCTAAATTGAGCTCTATTGTCACATGACCCTGTGAAAGCCATCTCTGCTTTCATCCAGGAAAGACAAAATCTGGAGAAGTTATTAGGTTTGTTAAAGGTCACTCAGAGGGATCTACACCTACTGTTGTAATTTTATTGTTTTAACTTAAAATACATTTGTTATTTGCCTAGGATTATGTGATTCATATGGAACCGTGGTCTAGAATAAATTCCAGATGCTGCCATATTGACAACTGTTGGTGATGATGTAATTCTTGGTTTATCCTTCCTAAATTCGGTGTTATTTAGCTAGTCTTTCCATCTGCTATGTGGCAAACATGGCTAAAACTAGAGCCAAAGTATACAGTCTCTGAACAACCTCTTGTACCTAAAACATCATGGCTACTACAACTTGTGAAACACATGGGATTTGTCTTTTTTTAATTGTATTTCAATGAGAAAGACAAACCCTAGGGCTTTAGTGAGCTATGCATATTTCTTTCAATGTGGGCAACTGTACTATTTATCAATTGTGGTTTGAGTACTACAGGAAGGAAACTAGATGGTGGGAAGAGAAAGCTGTGGGTCTTAGATCTCCATGGTTTTGTTATGAAAGCAGTAGTTTGACACAAATTGTCATATTCCTATAATGGTTCTTCTAAAACATGTTGTTATGTTTCAAGGTATTATGTTCTCTTACGTAGCCAGGGATACTTCATGATTTATGGGCTGTTCTGAAAATCAGTAAACTCTGAGCTCTTGGGACTATCAAAGGTGCTATTGTCTAGCAATAAATAAAGATTAGGGAGAGGACTGTTTGTCTATGTGTGCAGGAGCATTTACCTACTGTGAGCAGTGTTGAGCCATGGATATACAACACTTAACAGTGCACAAAGCCTGACATGAACCTATCCATGTTGAAAGTCCCTGTTAGAAAATATCTATGTGCATTAGTGCTGATATGAGGAAGAACTGGTGCTGAAAAAGCACAGGGTGGCTTCAGAAATGGTGGGGACAGGCCTGAGTCCTGAGGTGTGCTTCACATTAATCAAATATGTGGAGCTGGACTGGTTAAGAACAAGGTGTTCTTGCACCTGTCGTCTACCCAATGCTTTCTAAAGACCATTTTCAAAAAGCCAAATGAGAAAAATAGCAGCTGTGTAGTTCTCAATGAAATGCATTCATCAAGTAGAGTCTTTTACACTAATTCTTACTACCCAGGTATCTTTTATGAGAGACATAATTAGTGACATCTTCCCCCTTTTTGAAGGCTTTCTTTTCCTCATGAAGATTATAAATCTCTACTTAATTGATCTCATTTAAAAATAATCTAAATTTCTCATTAATCCCCGACTGCCCCCCACCCAAGACTCAATGCAACACTTCCTGTAATCCAAATATTCACACCTATACCATTGCACCCATCCTGGATTCATCATGACACCTATAAGTGAAAGGACTTGGAAAAGTGTTGATGCTTCACCTGATCCTAGTTTCTTCACAGGCATGAATGGGAGAACCATACTTAGACTTCCATTTTTTTAAATGTCAAAAGGATATCTTTTTGAAAGTATATCAACAGGGTTAGTAGGAAGGAAACCCCTTAAATGGTATTATCTCATTATGTTGTTTTTGTTACTATTCTTATCATCTTCTAATTATTTTACTTCATTCATAAAATCTCTAGCTTTTTATAGTAATTGTTTCTCTTCCCCTATTTTTATGACCAGTTTAGCCATAATATAAAATAGTATCTCAATGAATGTTGACAGATGATAGTGGGAGCAAAAGAATGAATGACGGAGAGAGAAGAAGGAAGTTAGGAAAGAAAGAAAGAATGAAGGCAGACAGACAGGAAAGAAGGGAGGAAATTGGGGAGTTAATGAAAGAATGTGATGTTCAATGAATGAAAGAAAGAACAACCAGTTTTTCAATTATCTTTGTTGCTGTTATATTTTTCTTGGGGTCAAACTTTCATATAAAAGCTATTATTTCAGAAAGCAAACATTCAAGATCCCAAGGATTTAATATACCCTCCAAGAACTGCATGTGCGTGAGTCTTTTGTTAAAGAAGAGAGGCAAACTTAGGCGTTTATAATGGTGAAGCTAAACAGGAAAATAAATTCCAGATCATTAGGGACCTTGGAATAAAATACGAAATTCAGGTTTTAGAACCGGTCACAGCTTGGAGAAAGTCTGTTGTTTGGAACAAGAATATGGACGCAATAAACATTCTGAGGTTTATCTTGCTTTGATGACTTGCCTCACACAGCTTTGATCTTTATTTCTGATAATCATTTTCAAATGGTCTGGTGTGTTCTGAAAGTGAAGTCGTGGTTGATGAATCCATGGGGCTCCTTGGAAATGGCAAGCTGCATTTGGAATTGGGAACAGGACAGTGATGGGATAGGGCCTTGTTTTGTGAGCTGGAAAAGCAGGGTGACGCACAGTGGGAGGAGAAAGGATACACACACTGCCCCCAGTGATGGGAGCCAGGGTCAGTGATGGAATACAAGCCCAACAGGCATTGGGAGCTGAGGCAAGTTCCCTTTTACTCCACCAGCAAGTTCAAAACAGAACGACTATCTTTGAGCCTTTTCATGAGGAGGTTGGTGTTCTAGGTACTTTCTGATGGACCATCGTACTGAATTTTAGATGCTCCTTTCTATGCCGGATTTTGTAACATCCATTTTACAGGTGAGAAAATTGAGAGTCAGAGAGTGAGTCACACGTTCAAGGTCAGAAGGGCAGTTCACAGAAGAAGGATTCAAATTCCTCTGTCTCTGTCTTAAAATAGCCAGCTGATACCTTTTCTTTTAACCCAAAAAGAACTGTTTTTAGCTTGGCCCACTCTCAGCTCAGACAAATGCTCCACAAATTGAGGTCACCTGCACATGCCCAGCACCATCATCTGTGACCGGACTGCGCCCATCAAAGGCCCAGGGAGCAACCCAGGAAAATAAGGCTTTCACTTGTGCACAGAGGAAGTCAGCTGAAAGGCAACCTCCTTTAGTATCTGAATAGAAATCAGAGCACATGAGATTTGACCTGGGCTTCCTGTGAGCCATACCTCTGATCCTTCTTCTCTCAAATGGGTAAATAGTGCAACCAGGGTACTGAGTTTCTAGTACCCAAAGAGCTTGGTGTTTCCTAGACCTTTTCCCATGACTTCATGGAAGGGGTTTGTTGTTGTTTTGCATTTTGAATGTGGTTCCCTTTTGCTTGTCTTTCAATAAAACAGGCCCTGACAGCTTGCTCATTCATATTATTACAGAGTTGTACCTTCTCAGGCCAGTGCGTTTAGGAAATATGTTGTTGGCACTAACCAGCAAGCGAGATGCATAAAGAAAATATTCTAATGACAGTTGAGTTGAGAGAGCTTTGATCTCCCTCCAGAACTGCACTCATGGCTTTGAAATGCAGTTCTGGCAAAAGGCTAAAGCCTGGGTGCCTTGGCAATCAGGGAATGAAACAGACATTCCAGGGGACCCACAACCTTCACTGTGGAATCCAGGTGCACGAGATGCGCAGGAGGAAAAGAAACACAGCACTGCTGAGAAATAGCTTGGGGAGGGGACTTAATCTCAACAGGGGCATTGTAGTATAGGTTACCATTTCCAAAACTTGGTTGCTTGTGTTATTAGTGGTGTTTTGGCAAAGACGGAGGATGTGGCAGGAGTGGGGGCCACACTGTGATTGTGGTCAAAAATGCTTGAGAACACTTCAAGTATTTTCTCCCTTGCTCTCATTTTGTGTAATGTAAGGTTATGAAAATGTTTGCAGTCAAAACTATAAGGTTCCCAACTTGTTCCAGAAAGCATTTCTTAAATGCAAAGATTCCGTAACTTTTTCCTTTGAAATACATGCCTACTTCTAGTGCGTTTAGTTTTTAGTAGGCTGTAGCAATCTAGTTCACAAGCCCATTGGCCAGTCACAGACCTTAAGCTACAAAGCAGGCTTCAGGTAGTGTGTAGTGAGATGAGATGCAGCTAAATATCCATGCAACATCTACATGGAGGTATCCAGATTAGGAAGCTGTAGGACTACCATCCCTAGCATGGTAAGTTTGCTAAGCTATACACAGTTGAAGAAAATAGTTTCTACCTGAAGGAAGAGGTGACATCACTCACCAACAAAAAGGTGCTGAAATCAAGATCAGATGTACATAAGCCAGGAAAGCCAGATCCATGGCTTGGTCCTTCTCTTTCTTGGTGAGATGTGAGCAGAGGCAAATCATCTCACTTCATTAGGCCCTATTCTTGGTCACTCAGGTTTGATGCTATCTGATTCAAAAGACAAGTGCCAAATAACTTCAAATAAGTGATACCTCCCTGTGGGTTTTTGAGAAAGTTTTCAAGAGCCATGGAAATCATGATTTGGGACATAACTATTTGAATCCTCGGTCTAATGAATGAGATTGGTGCTCACAATATGAGTAAAACACAAAACAGTATGCTAAAGATTAGAAATAAAAATAAGATCAGTATACTCATTTTCAACTACTGGTAATGGTGAACTTAGACTGTTGGTCACAACAGTAACTAATGTAGTGCAAGTAGCCTACACTAACCAATAAGTGCCTTGTGGGTTTCGTACAGTGCCCCGTGAGTACATGGGTACATGGAGCTAGGTACTTTACCCACTGGGTTGCTAGCGTGCTCAGCACTCATGAGAGGTGGTTTCTCTGATCTCTGAAATTCAGTTGGAAGTGATCAGGATGGAGTAGCAGACTTCCCAAGGAGGGAAGATTTTACGTGATTAAAATTCAGAAAGTGATGTTGTGAGACAGAAGATGGAAGCTAACAGAAATACTCAAGGAGCAGCTAGAAAACACGCAGGGGGCTCTGGGTAAGGAAACAATGAGGTCCTGTATGGTTGAGGTTGCAAATGGAAAAAGAAGTTTAGACAATGGGGGAACAGACACTGGAAGCTGAGACTGAGAGTACTATGCAAAAGGGAACTGCTAGCATCTTTTACTTCAGGAAGGGGAGAGTTGGAGGCTAGGGAAAGAGAGGAGCTATACTGTCTGGGTGTGTGCTAGTGTGGTCCTGATCTGCCTCAGAACTAGGAGGCTCAGAAAGTTAAAGCAATTTCTTCCCAGATTTCAAGTCTCTCTGTTTATCGCTGTGTGATATTCTCATGCAAGTTCATAGAGTTCGATTTATCTTTCTAGGAGGCATAAGTTATTTTTAAATATATTTCACAGATTTGTAATATATTTACAAGGCTAATGTGTTAGCTGCTTTTGTTATCAATGTCACCAATATACATGACAGAAACAGCTCATGGGCAAAAAAAGTCATTGTAGCTCATAGTGTTAGAAAATTGAAAATATGTTACTAGGCTTCCCACTGCTTAGGCAGAGCATCAGGCAGTGTGGACAGGTGGTGGAAAAGAGTTGTTTAGCTCATGGAAAACAGGAAGCAGAGAGAGAGAGAGAGAGATAGAAGGACTCAAGTCCAGGTATAACCTTCAAGTAACCTAGTTCAACTAGTCTCCTCGATTTTCAAAAATTCCCAAATAGTGCTACCAACTGAAGATCAAGTGTTAACACTAGAACCTCTGGGACATTTCATATCCAAACTCTAACTGCTAGTTTTTCCATAGCTGCAAAACAAAAAGTCAAGGGGACTTATCAACTAATTTTCTTTCATTTGGGTTAAATAAATATCCCTAGACTAGTCTTTCTTCTAAGTTTTCTGTCTCTGCTACCTTCTCTTCCATCTACTGCTTAAGGTGAGAGATGAAAACCACAATATCATCTTCTAGAGATAAGATGATGGAGATAATAAAGACCCACACAGACTACTGTCTTCAAAGATTTCCCCATGATGTCTTTGGGAGACACCCAGCTTAGCACTGCTGGACGACCTCAGTTGACAGAGGGAAAGCTTTTATTAACAAAGCTACTTTTTTCTTTGGATGGATTCCCCGCAACAAGAGAGACAGGGAGGAAAACGGCCAGTGGGACCAGTAGCCTGGCTAGTTGCCGTGGATGTTTTGGGAGATGGAGCCTTCCCAAAGAATGAGAAAACCCCACATAGGAGCCAGAAAGAAGATCCAACAACCCACATTTCTGCTTTGGGCTAGGATGAATACCACCTCTTGAAAAGATTGCCTCTGCAATTACCACTGAATAAACAACCAATTAAAATGTCTTCCTTCCCCCGTATCTTTTTCTCATGAAACTTTTTCATCTCAGAGTATAGGGCCAGAGGTGGCTTTCACTAATAAAATGTGTTTTCTATGTCTGGGAGATCATTTGAGGGAAATAGGTAAATCAGTTAGAAAAAAATGTGGAAACGGTTGCTCCAAGCAAACTCTCGGCTCCTTTGCGTTTTCGTTCTCCTCTCTGGATTGTTTTTCTATCCCCCATGGGCTGGGGTCAACTTAAAAGAGAGGGCGGGTAGGAACTGTTAGACATGCATAGAATTGCACTCGGCCTTGTCCCTAGTTATATAACCTTTGCACCCCTGTTCCTTCATGTAGGGTGAGGATACATGACAACTGCTAAATCTTTGCTAGGGCTCTCTGTATGCGGTCATCACCCAGACTCATTTCCACTTCCATTATCCTACTCCTCTGAATAGCTCTAGGAATGAGGTTCCATTCTCATTCTTGTTTTCTGGATAAAGAAACTTGAACAAAGGAAGGTAAGCAGCTTGCTCACAGCCCCTGGATATTAAGATCTGGATTCAAGCCTGGAGCTGTGGCTTGGGAGCAATTAATGTTACCCAGGCTACACACTGAAGTACCAGAAATGATACATGTGCACTCCAACTGGCATGCTGGAATACAGCAAGTACTCAATAAGTGTTGGATTTCAATCTTCATTCCAATCTTAGATGGCAGAGTTATTAGAACTCCTTATGAAGCCTCTAGCAGAAGAAACCAGATGTGGGTTCCTAGAGAAAGAGAAGATTTTGAGTCAGTATTTTAGCTGATAATGTTATCCCTGGAATTAGCCACTATGAGCCTGTGTTTCCTACACTAGTAATCTTTTCTTCTGACAAGTCATCAGATTGAAGATCACAGGGACATTTGACCTCAGAGAGACATATGATGGGAATGGCCAGAGTACAGTAGATGTCATATATATTCTATTTCATCCTGGAGTTGAGATGAGGCCAATGCAGCCTCTGAGTCAGCAGACACTGACTCTGAGACCAGGACCAAGGTATTTTGGCTTCTATATTGACCAATTTAAATTTAGCTCTATCAGTTTTTACTGAGGTCTCACTAGATACACAACCCTCAGCTGAAAGCTAGATACCAAAAGATGAACAAGACACCTTCTCCATACTCAACTGCCTCAAGAATATGGTATATGGGATGCAGACATAAAAGTATGAGCACATTTCTAACCTCACCCACCAATGATTGTCAGCTACTCACAAGAATTCCTAAAGAGCAGGCTGGAAATGAGACTCATGAGAGAGTAGCATTGAAATGAGCACAGAATAATCTGCCTGTGGCTAACCTGAGCAGAGCAGAGGCAGCCTCTCATGCATAGTGCTTCTGCTGTAGAGAGGAAGTTTACCCAAGGGTAGTTTCTTATTTCTTGATCACATAGAATACATTTCCTGTTTCAAAGCCCCTCTCTCTGTCTCTTTGTCTCTCTCCCTTGTTCCCTGTCTCCCCTCACTCTCACTTTTTTGTTGCACTTTCTTACTCTTTCTTCCTCTCTCCTCTCTCTTTTATTTCTTGGTTCCCTTACCAACAAATTTCTCCCTATATTGGAGAACTGATTACTGTGGCAAGAATAGTTCATTTATTTCTAAGGCATGACCACCTCAATGACAGCAACACCAGGCACAATGTCTATGGTCTGTTTTACAGATAATGAAATAGAGTGTTACAGAATGCAGAATGGTTGATAAGTGTCAGCATGATGCCTCAGTGAAAAGAGAATACATTTCCAAGCTATTTAGCATTAACCTTGAATCCCAATGCTGCATCTTTGGGTGAACTATTTAAAAATATTGAACTACACATTTCTCATCCTTAAAAATTCCATGATACCTCCTTATAAGAATAATTTAGAAATGATAAACACCTTCTACGACAGCTCCACATTTTCCGAGAAGATGACCAAGGCCCACAGTGAATGACTGAGACAGAGAAGCCAAGAGCAAAGTACATGTTATCTCACCTGATGGAGGAGGGTTATCTGTCTATGTGTTACTTTTATTGGTTAATAAAG
>LOJH01015322.1:11796-23512 GCA_001685095.1 Ellobius talpinus | reverse complement strand
TGAGGTGTGAGGATGCAGGGAGGAAGCATTGAGATACAGATGAGGTGTGAGGATGCAGGGAGGAAGCATTGCAATGCACGTGAGGTGTGAGGATGCAGGGGGAAGCATTGGGATGCACGTGAGGTGTGAGGATGCAGGGGGGAAGCATTGGGATGCACGTGAGGTGTGAGGATGCAGGGGGTATGCATTGGAATGCACGTGAGGTGTGAGGATGCAGGGAGGAAGCATTGTGATTCTCTTAGAAAATATATTTGAAGGTATAAAAAGCAATGACACATCTACCTATCTAAAGAATCACAGTACTTCCAGAAGTTTCAGATGCATAAGTTGAAATACAATGGAAGTGATTTAACAGTACTTGTCTGGATCCAGCTGGTGAGGGGTTTATAACAGACAGAGGCAGTCTTACAGCGGTCTCTGACAACAAATGTTTGCAATAATCCCAAATGCTTGGAAAGATGAGGTACTGGATCACATGAACTCATCAGTCAGAGATGAGCCTGAGGACATAAGGAAACTGTCTCAAAAACAAACAAAACTAAGAACATGGTCTTTTTTTTCCTGTCTGTCTTTTTCTAAGCATTGGATAAACCAAGGGTCTTAGGCAAGAAGAGAGAGCCACATTGTCAAATTGCAAATGAGAAATAGGAAACTATATTCAGTAAGCATAAGAAGGAAGATAAGCTAACAGCAAAGCCTGGGCTGTGGCAAAGGAAAGTCCCAACAAAGAGCATATCACGGTTGCTGAGTAGAAGAGGTGGAAATGCTGAGGAGCAGCAATGTAGCCCCCCAGTGACTGACATGGGATCCTGCCACACAAAGAGGAAATAAAGCATTAGAGCTGAGGCCACAGTCTTACAACTCTAGAACAGATTCTATTTTCTGTCTTTTTCTTGCCCCCAAACGATCAGTAATTGAAACAGAATAAATCCTGGAATATCCATCCAGGTCGCTCTCTAGCATTTACACACAACTGAACTATGTGGAAGATACTGGTTAATTTTTGAGGTTTTTAAAACATACATGACAACATAATTCATAACTATTTTAATCATTTTTTTCTAAAACTCTGCAATAGGTCTTCAATTGACACTTTCATTTAAGGTCTTTTTTCACTTTATGAAGATTTCTATGTGGTCCCCCTAAGAAACACATGCCCCCATACCTCTTTATGTCACACGAGCCTAACCCTCAGACACAGCAACTCAACTGCCTAGACTAATAATGAGTTTATTTCATTAGGGGCTGCTCAATTGCTCCCAGCGGGACTACACAATTCCATACTGGAAAAACTTCAACCTAGAGTAGTTTTTAACATCTGTTCCAGTAGAAATTTTCAGCCTTTAAAAATATTTTTTTATCTTACACAATGTGTAAAAACATGCTTTGTCTTTTAAAATATGGACTTTTTCAGTAAAACTGAAATTCATTTTATTATGTTTACTTACTACTTGTACATTTTCCCCTATAATAATCACTAGCTGTGCATGGTCATCTTTTATATTAGCTTTACCATCTATTTATTAGTTACTTATAGATAGCTCTTTAGATAGTCCAGATTCTAAACTTCTTTTAGTAATATAGGCTGAAATCTCATTTTCTGATGAATGAAATTATTGTCCCATTCAGCCCTTATATTTTACATGTACATATGGTATACAGTTAATGTTGCCTTTGTTTTGATTCATTGGTTTGGTTTGGTTTGGCATAGCTTGGTTTGATCAAGATGGGGTCTTTCTAAGTTGTTCAGTTCCCAAAAGTCATAATTCTTATCTCCACCCCCCAAGTACTGAAATCACATCAATACACCACCATACCCAGCCTGGTTGCTTTAATTCAGCATTGCTACATTTGTTTCTATTTTAATTTATGGACTAAATATACTCTATTTAGTGTCAGATAAGAGTTTTCCGTGATATATGTTTCATAGTTTTTATATCTAAATTTTTGGATAGGCTTACTGGTTGCAACAGAAAGGCCTGTTGGCCTGTTCTGATATTTTATCTATTGAATCTTCTGATCTATGAGTTGTAAATATCTTTGCAATCTTTGGAGCTTTTTAATTCCTTAGTATTTCTTTGTAAGTTTCAGAATACAAAGTTTGATTTATTTTAGGCACCTTATGCTTTTTTTAAATGCTGTCATGAATAAAATTACTTTCCTAATTTACAGCAGATTTCCTCAGTTCTATTGTAAGGAAACACAATCAGTGCAGGTAACCTTTATATTCTGTTGTTTGTTAAACTCTTTGATTATTTTAATCAATATATTTTAGACAACTCCAAGAGATACTACACATGGGTTCATGATCTGTGTGGATAGATTGTTGCATTGGTTCCTATCCATACTGAGAACTGAAACATCCCCCTTTAATCTGTAACTAAGACTCCCTCACCATAATTTTCAAGGCAAGTAAAAAGGGTGTGTCTTTTCTGGTCTAAGTACATTTTTAGAGAGATCTCCCTGTGGTTTTCTTCTTTCTAATGTTTGCTTGAGTTTAGAATCAAGGTCATCCTAGGACGATAGTAAACTGTAAAGCTAAATCTTAGAGGTGTAAAGAGGTGGGGGATCATGAAAGCCAAGGCTTCCTTAGAAACAAATCATTTAAGAAAATATATAATTCATCAATATGTCATTAAAAGTCACTTTATCAGTTTTCTCCAATGGAGTGCCAGTGGATTTGCCAGCCTCTCTCCAGGTCAGATCCCATGTACAGGACTAGTTGGCCAACATAAAATGAGCTCAATAGTATTTTTGTGGGCTTTTTGTTTTTATTTGAGTTTTTTTTCTTATTGCTTTTTCTGTTTGTTCTGATTTTTAGACTTTGTTTTTGTTTTAAGAGAGAGGGAGAGAGAGGAGTTGGGTGGGTAGGGAGGTTGGAGGATCTAAGAGGAGTTGGGGAGAGAAAAGAGCATGATCAAAATATATTGTATGAAAAAGTTCAACACAAGAACATGAAAAACAGCACATGACTGTTTAACTTATAAACAGAGCAGTAATTGGTGACTTCAGTGAGAACTGGTAAAGGAGACCAAATGTGATTGCTTAGGAACACAGAAGACAGGCTGTCTACGGTTAGGAAGAGAACAAAGAAATAATCATGTTAATATAGATCTTCTGGCTGTGTCTCAAATAAAGAAGAACATTAAATTAGGAGAAGGTACAGAAACAGGGTTAGAGGAATATATATCAGCACAAACAATAGCTATGCAAAACAAGCTACAGGACAAGACTGGACGTACGTGCACTATGCCTAGAGGGGAGAGGCAGATTGTGGTAGAGGGTATCATCCCAAATATTTATAATATATATATATATATATATATAAAATCCAAAAAAGTATCATGCCATGTTCAAATAAGCTTAATTACTTTTTAGGTTCCAGAGAGATCCTGAACTATGTCAATATTATCTACCCAGGAAATCTCAAATAGCAGCGTATCAATGGCCCCTACTTTCCTGTTAGTGGGACTGCCTGGCCTGGAAGCTGCACCATCCTGGTGGACAATTCCTCTCATCACTGTTTACCTTCTCTCTGCCCTGGGTAATGGTACAATCCTCTGGATCATTGCACTGGAGCCCACACTACATCGCCCAATGTACTTCTTCCTCTTCTTTCTCAGTGTGTCTGATGTTGGCTTGGCCACTGTACTAATGCCGACCTTGCTAGGCCTGGCCTTTGCTGATGTTCATGCTGTCCCTGCCTCAGCCTGTCTCCTACAGATGTTCTTTGTTCATGTCTTTTCTGTTATGGAGTCCTCCGTCTTGCTTGCCATGGCATTTGATCGGGCAATGGCCATCTGCCGCCCTCTCCACTACCCAGCACTCCTTACCAATGGTGTCATTAGCAAGATTGGCATGGCCATTGCTTTCCGATGCCTGAGTCTCCATCTACCCCTGCCATTCCTGTTGGCTCACATGCCATATTGCCGTTCACCAGTCCTAACACATTCTTACTGCTTGCATCCAGATATGGCTCGCCTGGCCTGCCCAGAAGCATGGGGTGCAGTCTACAGCCTGGTTGTGGTACTGTCCACCATGGCACTAGACCCTATGCTTATTTTCTTCTCCTATGGCCTGATTGGCAGAGTGTTGCAAGGTGTGGGGTCTACTGAGGATCTCTGGAAAGCCGGTCAAACTTGTGCTGCCCACCTCTCTGCTGTGCTCCTTTTCTACATACCCATGATTCTCTTGGCACTCATTGACCGATTCAAGTTGCCACTCCCTCAGCCGGCCCATACTCTTCTCTCCTATGTCCACTTCCTGCTTCCTCCACTGATAAACCCAGTTCTCTACAGTGTCAAGATGAAGGAGATTAGAGAAAAAATTCTCAAAAGGGTGCTACCCTCGAAAGTTGGCTGTTCTCAGTGAAGGAAGGTGCCCTCTATGCTTGTGATATGGAGCTCCCCAAACAAAGGCCTCCATGATGAAAACTCGGTTCACTATGCACTGGTCATGTAGGTCCGTGCATGCCTGCACACAAATTAGCTACTTTTTCCTACAAATGTGTATGTGGATGCTGAAGAACACATAAAAGCTCCAGAGAAAAGAAGTGATGGGTCACTATTGCCCTGCCTATCATGGCATTAGAAAGATCTGGATACACAGTCACAGTCATCCTAGCATGGGACACGTTTGTTAGTTTGTTAGTTCCATCACTGTATACCAGGCAACTGAGAAGAGTGGAGAATCTAAAGCTGCTTGAGAGAAGAAAGAGAAGAGGATCCTCTTGCACAGCTGGATGAAGACTTTTCCCCTGAGTTGCCACTCATAATAGTATTATTCTTAGTGATCCTCAGAGGAACAAACATCTCTTATTTATGCTCTTCACACCAAGAGAAAGGCCATATGATCCATCAGCCTGGAAAAGAGACAGATATTTTCATTATTCCATTTTCAAAATTTTGAACAAAGTTTTAATATATATATATATGTGTGTGTGTGCGCGCGCGCGTGTGTGTGTGTGTGTGGCTAAAATCCTCTGCAATTCAGAAAAATGAATAAGTAAAAATAAACCTACATCATTCAAAGTTAGCCATAGTTAGGCTGTTAATGGTAATAAATATAGTGTCCTGAGTGATAGTAAACACCTCTAATTCAAGTACTTAGAAGACTGAGGTAGCAGAATTATAAACTCAAGGCATGCATAAGCTACATAGCAAAACTACATACAATGAGTGTGTATGGGTGTTTGTGCATGCCTTTGTACAAGTATATACAACTTATGGATAGTGCATAAGAAGTCTTTATTCTCAGCTTTTTATTTCCAATTAAGACTACTATATATTCTCACCCATACCAGCTGCTTTCACTGTGGTTTTGATCTTGGGCACCTGATTTTGTCTGTTCTATACATATCTCAATTTGCTAAATATGGTGTTAATGAAGGTGATGAAGCAAGGAGTCTTCAATAGGATTCAATTTACTATGCTATGGAAAGAGCTTCTCTAATATTTCCTCCCCCCTCTGCCTGATCTCTAGAATGAGGCATGGTACAGAACTGAGTATAGCATGACTAATAAAGACCCAGAGACAGATGTTGGGGGTCAAGCTGAAGATCAGAAAAGCAAAACATTCAAGCCACTAGAAAAGTCTTACCCCTACTAAGGCTGGATGACTGCAGACTGAGCCCTGAGCCTCTGTCTCCTCCCATTTTATATTTCCCTTTAATGCTGGGATTAAAAGCATATGATTCCCTACTACTGGGATTAAAGGTGTGAGCCACCACCACCTGGATCTGTTTCTGCAAGGATCTTGTGTAACCCAGGGTGACCTTGAGCTCACAGAGATCTATCTGCCTCTTTCTCCCAAATCCTAGGATTAAAGGTGTGTGACACCACTGCCTGACCCCTAGTGGCTTAGTTTCACCCTCTAATCTTCAGGCAAGCTTTATCTATTAAAATGTAAATAAAATATCACTATAACTGAGCAAAGTCTAGCCCAAAGGCCCAAAGGCAAGTGCCTGCTACTTGCACACTTGAAGCAAAGCCACTAATTCAAATCAGTCTAGATAAAGAGGACATCTGTCCATCTTGTGAGTGCATCTAGTGACTACAACAAGAACTTTAATTGTATGCAAATGAAGGTTTGTGGATAGTGTCCCACAAAAATAAGCTAACACAATTCAATTTCTGTTCAATTCTATAAGCACGGAACGGAATGTTTTCTCAATGTTATCATGACTATTAATATGCTTCTATAAGGAGCTTGCCTTGTTTATAACATAATAGTTAAATAATATTCCACATGTATTTTGGGAATACAGAATCTCACCTTTTTCTTCAGTGAACACGAGGTAACAAACATATAAGAAGACAGTATGACTTGCAGATCCACAAGAATGATGGTTTTTGTGAAGCTCTAAACTGAGCCTTGGTGCTTTTTTATTAAAGAAGATATTTTGCATGTAATATATTATGATCATATTACCTCCCTTTATCTGCTTTTATTGGTGGTTGAAATCCCTCTAAGGCAATTAGTGCAGACTTCATTGAGTCAAATGACTATATAACATTTAATAGCCTGAATGGATTTTAAGTTTAGTCAATTGTTTCCTGTTGATAAGCACTAAAGATGTCTTCAGTTTACTGCTACGTCCAACAGTGCTCTAATGAAAATCCCTGTGTAACTCCTTATGAATATTTACATTAGTATTTCTGCAAGGGTGCTCTCTAGGTTACTACTAATGGCTCTATAAGACTGGAAATTTAAATTTTCAGTAGATAGCCCTTTCACAAAAGATAATATGCATGCATTTTTATACTCTAGAGAAGAATGTAGTCTTCTTTCATATCTGAACGTGACTGTTGTAGTATTTTTAAATCTCATTAATTTTATAACTTTGATTTTAAATCCTTATTGATTTTATAGCTATGTCTCTTTATTTTGACTTTCCCATATAATGAAAAATAATTTCTTTCATATGTCTATTAATTTTTCTATTTCTATTTGCATCCTATGTCATGAAAATTCTACTATAAAGAAACACTTATATAATTTCTATTTTTATATATTTTAAGTTCAAATTTGTAAATGATCTTAATTTCATCTTTCCCAATTATGTTGTTTATGTTTAAGTTTGTTTATTAAGCAACTGTAAAATAATTTTACATAACCAATTTCACTTTTTCATTCCTTTACAAATTTTATCTTTCATCTATTGTTTACAATGGGTTTTTTGACCTTTGCATTCCACAAGTAGTTGCATGCATATTTTTTGATTAATTAAATTTTCCTTATTAACTTAATACAAGCATGTAATGCATACTGATTGTTTTTACATACAAACCTTACTTTTTCTTACCTCCCTTCCATCCATCTATCCTCCCTCTCCTCCACAAATATTTTTTCTCACATTCATGTCTTCTTTGTTTTGTGAATTTAATCCATGTGACCATGAATTTGGTGCAAACCATTGAAGACTGGCTCTGAAGTTAATGCACAACTGAATTCTGACTACCCTTTTGTTAGAATCTAGCAATAAGAAAACATAGTTCAGCAGTAGGGGGGTAGGCAGTATAAGCACCTTCCGCATTCCTGATTGATTGTTAGTGAGCCCTATCTGGTCTAGGTCCATAGCACGTAAACACAGTTGCTGTAGACTCATGATTACAGTTCCTAGACCATGCCTAGATGATGACTTTTCACAGCCATCCCCGTCTTTAAGCTCATGCATTGTCCCCATCTCCCTCCTTCTCAATGTCCCCTCTCCCTTAGTGCAGAAGAGGATGTGTCACTGTCTTACTTAGGGTTGATCCCTCAGCCACCACTTATTCTTAGCATATTGGTCACCCTGGGGTCTCTAAATTCATTGTCATTCACTGCAAAGAGAGTATTCCTGCATTAAGTCTGAGAGTAGTTTTTTTTCAAAGGGTATACACAGAAATGTGGAACAAAGTTTGATGCTATCAGTGTGACTAAGCAGCAGCTGTGTGTTTCCCTCCTTGTACCTATGGACTTCCATGGTATGGGCTGTTGCCCAACTTTACAATACCAGACAAGTCTCCCTTTTGTGGTATGAGCCTCAAATGCAATCAGAGTGTGTTTGATTGCTCCCGTAATCATTGTGCCACTCTTGTACAAATGAACACACCTTGCCCACTTTTGTAGTTTGTAGGACTTATAACTGAGTGAAACTGTTAATGTCTTTTCTCCCTGAGAAGCCTCCATAGCATCTTTTAGAACCTTTAAAGCCCACTGGGAGGAAGTATACAGCTCTCTACCTACTTTCTCTATATCTTGCAACTCAAGTATGTTATTTTTTTCAACAATATGGTCTTATAACCTAACTTTGATGGGCAACAAAAGAACTAACAAGAGCCTGTGTTGTTTGGGAGGCCTATAGGACCTTCCTGACCAATGACTCTTACAGTAATGTTCTCTCTGTGGCACTGAAGATACTCTCTAGTAACCATTGCTTCAGGGGGCATCATTATCTACCAATGCAATGCACCTCTCTTCAATGTATCTTTCATATTTTTAATTAGGTTACAAGATAGTAGGTTTCTATATGGCCTGTTCATACAACCTTCTCTCTGGCTAACATTCCTATACACTCTTCTCCTCTCCTCAGTCTCCAAACCCATGCCTGTTTAAATATTTTCCCTACTAGATTCTCTTACTCTACTTTCATTCTACCTATGTTCTACTAACCCCTTCCCATAAAGTGATTCATCAATATCCCCTTCCAACTTTTCCCTCTTTTAAAGGTATTCCAAGTTAAACAAGCAAAACTAGTCAGTCAATGCTAGAATTCACATATAAAAAGAGCATCTACCATTTGTCCTCTTGGGCCTGAGCCGCTTCGCTCAGTATAACTTTCCATTCCCATAGTATGTATATATGAGCTTCAACAGTTTGGCTTTCTTTAGAGTGAAGTAGATTCAGTGGAAGGACCCCTGTATCTCACAAGGCTCACTCGATCCCTGCAGTAATAGCTTCTTACAGTGATGTGTAGAAAGTCTTAACAGAGAGTCAGGGTAATGACGACTCTGGCTTACCTCAGCAGAACTAGAGGAACATTGGCCCTGGGTTTCATTACCTTCTGAATACACTTTGCTAATCTGAATCAAGCATTTTCTCATCACAGAAACTTCTAGATTTGTTATTTGTTTTGTCTTGGTTAGTTCTTAACGCCAAGTTTACAGGACCTAGATTCACCAGGATAGAAGAAATCTCAACTGAAGTATCACCTTGATCAGATTGGCCTGTGCTCATATCTAGGAGAGATTGTCTTGACTGATCAATGCTATGAGATGACCCAGATCACCATGGGCAGCACAAGTCCTAGAAAGGTAGGTCTGGACTCTACAAGAAAGACAGTTGAGCTCAAGACTATATGATTAAGCCTGTAAGCATCGTTTTTCCATTGTGCTTCAAGTTCCTGCCTTGAGCTCCTATCCTTACTGCCCTCAGTGATAGACTGACACCTAGATGAGTAAGATGAATAAGCACATTCTTCCCACAGGTTGCTTCTAGTTGGGGTGTTGTATCACAGCAAAAGAATAGCAAAAGAAATTAAACTATAACATCTTCCTAATTTTATATCTTTTTGTGCTGCCTAATTACCAATATTTCTTCATTTACTTTAATCTTTCCAAGGAAAATGATATATATCCAATAGACATATACAATAGAAAACTTACTTTACTGATAAGAGATTTAAAAGTGAATAATCTGCCTCTTTGCTGTGTGGGAATTCATAATTCATCATTTGATATGACAGACATACGCACAGCTAGAGCTCCCCCCCAACTCCTGAGATCCACTTTTCTGTCCCTTGACTTTCACTGTGGTCCTGCCAAATGCCAAAATCCTTCCATAATTTATCCCTCTAAAATTTATTTCACCATAAAACAGGATGGACAAATGACAGCTTTTTTAATTTCCTCTTTCACATCACCCTAGAATGTAATCTTCAAATATTATTTGGGATGTCAATTATTTGGGATCTCGCTAAGATGAATATTGGCTCCCAAGCTTGCAGCAGGGCTGATTCTGCAATGTCAGTGGCTCTCTACCTGACACTTTTTCTACCACAACATGAGGAGGGATCAAAATTAGAGACAAATACAAGATGTTTAACAGTTCCAGAACCTTTCAGGCTTCTTCCAGACATAACGAAAGACCATGTGTCCCATGTTTTCTTTAGAAGATTGTGGAAATTCTTATTCTTCCTTCTTATGTCTAAGGAGAGATGTCTTCCACCATCCAAACAACAATGAAAGGATTCATAGAGGCTCTATGGAATATAAAGTCTCTTCCTCCTTTATACCAGAAAAGTGACAGTACTAATTGATTGAAACAAGCTATGGGACTGTGAAGTAAGTGGATCTCTTTGAGGATAAAACCCTGTCCTGTCTCTAAAGTAACTACTTGTAGAGAAAAATGGAACTTCTGAGAATATCATGTCTATTACTTAGAATACAGACTCAATTTTTCTAATCTGATGAGTTTTTACAATGGGATTCATCAATGGTGGCACCAGCAAGAAAGCATCTGCTATCAGAATCATAGCTAATGGAGCCTTATGCTTTGCAAATCAGTGCATGGCATCTAAAGTAACAATAGTTACATAGAAGATGAGCACAGCACAGACATTGGAGACACAGGTATTGAGAGCTTCCAGCCACTCCCCACGGAGGGCAATACTCAACACAGTCTTCAAGATGAACACATAGGAGAGCAATGAATACACGGTCTGACATCATACAGAGTCCAACGAACAGGCCATAGTAAAAACTGACCCTGTTGTCAGAGCAGACCAGCTTCATGACGTCCTGATGGAGACTGTAGGAGTGTGATAGCAGGTGCTTATGTCAGTATCTGAGTCTCCTTAAAGTAAATAGAAGAGGTGGGCACCAGGAGAATGCTTTTAACAGCGAAGACTAGCCCAGTTTACCCAACTCTGGAGCTTCTGAGGATGGAGCTGTATTTCAGTGGGTACCAAAGCAATCAAAGGACACAATGAGCAGCACTGAAGACTCCATATCTGTGAATCCATTGAAGAATTCCTGGGCAATGGACACGTCAGCAGAAATCCCCATGGAACTGAACAAGCATATTCTTAGCATCATGGGAATGGAGAAGAAAGACAGGCCCAGGTCAGACAAGGTCAACCTGGAGAGGAAATAGTACATGGACTCATGCAGAGAAGGCTCCGTTCTGATGACACAGAGAATAGTGCAGTTTCCCAGGAAGGCTGGAAGAGACATGAGGTAAATAGGGATGGAGACCCAAATGTGCACATGCTCAAGGCTGGGATCCCGATCAGTAGGAATGAAGAGGCATCAACTGCTGAGGTTGAGAAGCATCCAAGTACACATATTGTTCAGCTGCTCCAGGACCTACAGTGACATCAATAATCGACGTGAATTATCTCAGTTGCAATGACAACTTGGGTTAAATTTAATATAGTTCAGATTAGGAGATAAAAAATAATATAACTGTTTAAAAATATGGAATATACTTAAACCGTTTTTTCATACTTTTATTTAAGAATTTTACATTATTTGAATATAGATATTTATTTTCAGATATATTTCTAAATAACTCTAAAGCTAGAAAGTACAATAATGTTTTGTTACCTCCATTAAGCAACAAAAACCTATATATTTCTGTATTCATATGTATGTATATGTATATGTTCAGGTTCCCTTATATGCATGTGTGATGTAGGAGGGTCATCTGTCTATGTGTTACTTTCATTGGTTAATAA
>LOJH01015322.1:1388-11748 GCA_001685095.1 Ellobius talpinus | reverse complement strand
AATAAAGAAACTGCCTTGGCCTTTTGATAGGCCAGCCCTTAGGTGGGTGGCATATGGACACCAGAGATCATACTTCAAGTGTATTCTATGTCTTTCTGTAACACGATTAATAAAAACCCAGAGACAGAAACTGGGGTTCAACCTGAATTTCAGAAAATAAAATAGCCAGCCACTGGCTCTTACCTCTACCTCAGTCCAAAAATTATGATTCTGACTTCAGGAATCTCAAAATGAGACTGTAAGTGAGAGCTGTCTCTTTCAGTTTTATATTCCTCTCTAGTGCTGGGATTAAAAGCATGCACCACTACCACCTGGTTTCTATGGCAAACTAGTTAAGCTACTGGAATTAAAGGTGTGTGCCACCACTGCCTGGTCTGTAAGGCTGACAAGTATGGCTGTTTTACTCTCTGAACTTCAGGAAAGCTTTATTTATTAAAATACAAATGAAATATCACTACATCTTTCATAATACTTTTTCAGATAAAGTCTCTCACTGAACCTGGAACTCTCTGTTTCATCTAGACTTGCTAGCCAGTGAACCTCAGGAATCTCCTTTGCTCTCTTCCTGCTCAGTCCTGAGAATAGAGACACACACCCCCAAACCCAGCATGATATTTGGAGCCTGAGGAACTGAACCTACGTCTTCACGCTTTCACCGAAAACACTTAAGTGACAGAACCATCTTCCCAGCAGCTCAAACTACATCTCTTAAGAGACAAATTAAGTAATTTAAATATAGTATTTTGTAGCATGGAAGCACTAAAGTGGGAGTATGTTCACACAGGCCACAGTACTATGTGAGCAGACCCAGACATCTGAAGAAATTCTTTACTATTGACAGTATCATTCAATGTACTCATCATACATTGTAATTCATGGCACAGGTTATGTAACTGTTAAGGGTCTATCACAGAGGTTTGAAAACAAACTCAGCTCTTTGATTCTTTTGCAATTAGAGGCCTTTTTTATATTTGTAAAGAAAGAAATGGGAGCAAAAAAATAAACAATTTGGACAGAAATGATGAGATCATATTCATCTAAAAATTATAAATCATTTAAATTCTGACCTTTTGTAGAAAAATTTGATGACTCTTAGAATAGAAAATTTTCCATGAAACACATATGTACACACAGATGTGATATTGTAAATTAATACAGTGAGGATGGAGAATGAGCCAAAGGGAATTTCAGAATTAAGAGTGATATTGTATTTCTTTCACTCAAATGAGCAAAATAAAAATTATATACACAAATACTCAAATCTTTACAATTATCTATCTGAATCATAAACATAAAATACTCTACGTCCTGTATGCTTGCACTCTGATGGTTCTAACAGAGCATCTCCCAGACCCACGGACTCACAACCTCAGAAAAACTCAAGTACCCCAAACCACCTGCCAGAGCTTATAGTTGCCAGCATGTAAGGATGTCCCCACAAGGTACAGTGGAGACAGGACACCTCTGATGCTAGCTATCACTACCAAGGATAAGTGCCTTCCCTTCACAGGGATGCTGAACAGTTCACATTACGGGAGAGAAAGAGAAGCTTGAATCCACACAGGAGTTAGCTGGTAAAGACTAGAAACAGGGCACAGTGAAGAAGAAGTGAAGAAAAAGGAAAGCAGCTTTTATCACTAATGACTTTTTTTGGAGACTTTTTCCTCAATTTAGCTTGATTTAAGAACTATCAAGAGGGTCAGTAGAATATGTGGACATTCCTTACGCAGAACAGAAGCAATAAACCTTGATTAGGAGAATCTATTATCTAGTCAGTGTCGGTCCATTTTACCTCACTGTCTCAAATGATGGCAGTGTTGTCAATGCTGTTGACAGGTTGTTTTGCTACCGCTGCCACAGTTTTAAAGCACTCACGTCTTTCCAGGCCATTGCTATTGGTCCTACTCAGAACATTCACAACCCTGGTCCCTTTGTCTTGCCTAATCTTGGATTCTTTCCTAGCTGCTCTTAAATTCTGCATCTCTATATTAATAATTAATCTTGATCATAAACTTGATTGGATTAAATTGGATTAAGATCTGCCTGGGGAATTCAGCACACTTCTAAATGCATCTGTGAGTTTATCTCCAAAGACAATTAATGAAATTTCTCACATGATGGATGAATTTGCCCCTGGATGTATTCATAATATGATTGTGTTTTTGGGAGGCAGTGATATTTATACAATGGAATCTAGTTGGAGGAACGGGTCACAGAGGATATAGTCCTAGAACTATGTTTTCTTCTGTCCTCTTCCCATTTCCAGATTTTCTCAGCTTCTTGCCCAGCATAAAGATCATCCACCACACATTCCCACTACCGTGATAATTCTCCTCACAATGGGCCTAGAAAGAGAGCCAAGTGAGGATGTATCATCCCTTGAGCTATAAACTAGTTTTTCCTCCACTTATATTTGTTGGATATTTAAGTATAGAGATGTGGGAAGCAGCAGGAACTACTCGTCATTAGTGGCCATTTGTTCCACAGTAGTTTAAACTGACTCTGCATGTAACTCTAGGAATAGTACCTCTGGAATTCCTGGTACCTGGCTGAGGCACATGGGAGGATTTGGAGGGAGGAAAAGAAGGAAAATTGTTGGAATTATATTATAATCTCAAAAAGAAAAACATAAGAATTCTAAACCAAAGAAGTTAAGTAAGCCAGCTGCTGGCCAGTCCTTGGGATAACTGAGTTCATGCAGAAGGAAACAGCATTGTGTGTGTCTTGCTCTCACCTCCCCATGGGCCTTGCCAAGGACTTATGTCTAAGGTAATACTTGTTACCCTCCCAAGCTAACTCACATAACTAAGAAAATGAGTTGCCATTGACAAACATTGTTTTTGTCAACTGCATTCATCATGAAAATACATAGGCGTACTCTAACCCTCAGAGGGCCATAGTATTTTCAGGTGTAAACTCTTTTTCAAAGTTATCTTGATCCAGATTGTGTAATCTCAGAAGTCTTTTTACCCTTAACCCTCTATAATGCATGGTACGATTTCTAGAAGTGGAGTTTCCACAAGAAAACATCATGTTACACTGAGGAATTTAATCTAACAATCTTAAGTCTCTAGGACCTACTAACTTACATTTGCCTTATTCTGAATCAAAGGTGGAAATTCTTCCTATCCTGTAGTTTTACAGTTTCTGTTTTTACATCCCATGGAACTCACAACTTAATGATATTCAAATAGTCTTCCCAGCATGCCATAATCCAATGAGAACATCAGTCAAGATTACGAGTCCTCATCTTGCCCATGACCAAGGCTTATCTTGGTCGAGGATTTTGAAAACAGCACTACTGTAATTTCTCAAACATTACTAAGAGAAAAATACATATGCATTTCTCACTTAAAAATGATCTAGCAAGAACAGTGTCAATTTTTCCCAAAGTTTCATTTGGGAATGTCTGAAGTTCTTTTTGGTTGTCATAACATGGGAGAGAATGCTACAGGAATCTGGAAAGTAGAATCCAAGAATGCTACTATACACCCTAAAATGTACAATTCTTCCCTTAAAACAAAGGACTAGTCCACACAATTGTTTATAGAGCCATACTTGAGAAACCCTAATCTAGAGGAGACTAAAAGATGGAAAATTATTGCTCTGGTTATTCACAAAAAGCCCCCCAAATTATAAATAACATGTGAGTGAATAGATAGAAAAGTTTGAAGAATGTTACATTTTATATTACATTACATTTTATATATGAACTAAAAATCATATTAATAAATATATCTATTCCTATACACACACCAAAACATATATAACAATAAATAGATATTTTTGGCTACTGTGAAGACAGGCCCACTGGAGAGAGAAATTCAGGAAATCCTGCTCAAATCTGAGTCTCATGTCCTAAGTATGTCATGTCTTCAGCAGTGCTGCCCACACTCAGTCCCCAGTGGGCAACCAAGGTCACTTGGAGGGTCACTTGGACCACCCTGACCAATTATTCAAATGATGTCACTGGCACTGGCATTTTGATGGTCTATGGTTCTGTGGAGAGTGTTGTAAGCCCACATTCACCAAAGCACTGTTACTTATTTTTTGGTTTTTTTTTTAAACAAACAAGGAAACAAAACAATATTCTTGATAGGCTAGATTAGTGCTTATGACTCTACATTCACAATATAGTCATTTCTTTGTGCAGCTTTGAATTGGTGCCCAGTTGGAAGACTAAACTTTGCCATATCAAATAAAGCCCAACATTTAGGAATGGTGACCATCCATCTACATCCAACCTAGTTCTCAGCAGACAAGGCGCCTTCCTGATGCTGTATTTCCTTCATTCATTCGTCTGTGGATAGACACTTCAGGCAACTCCATATTTTATTTGTTTGTTAGAAACAGTACGAACTAAACACGAGAATGCAAAGCTCTGTTGTGCAGTGATGTCATTTCCATTGAATGCCCAACACTGTATGAGTTGGATCCCATGGTGGATCTATGTTTAGTCTTTAGGCTCTCTCCATAGCATTTGCCATAATGATTACACTAATGTTTATCCCACCTCAGAGTGAACATCTCCACCAGTGTTCACTTGCAGGAACATTGGCGGCTTTGCATCTGCCTGATGGCCACTGATACCAGGTTTCAGTTTTCTCTACCTTTGGACTCGGTTCCACTTTCTGCTATGTAGAGTCCAGCAGGCTTGTGTGCTTCCTTGGTTCCCTCTTCCTCCTTTTCTGTTCAGCCAAATACAGCATGATGCCTCCCTGGGAAAGGTGTATAAAGTAACATTTCATCTATAGCTTTGTCTTCATATTTAATTTTATTTAGGTCATTCACATTTTAAAAGCAAATGAATTATTCCCAAAGCACAGTTAGACAATTAAGCATAGAATACCTGTTATGAAAGAAGGAGGTCACACTACCCTCGCTCACAAAAATCATTGGAAGAAACATCACTGAGTCATCAAAAGAAAACTGATCCTTGCCTTTCATACTGACTCAATTGTCCAAAGCTATGTGAAATTTCTGTTTAATTTTGATCACAGCTTCCTGGAATACTATTTATGTATTCTCTAGAATTTAAATTTTCTTTCACTTGTCTACTCACAGTTTTTTTCAGTATCTCAGTAATAACTGTGGCCATCTGCTCACAAGGACAATCAAATGGTAGAGTATATCTCAGGACCATGCAACAGTATTTTCTTGGGGAGAAATTTTGGATCCAGTGGCTCTGGATAGAGGTCTGAGTTCTGGTGGGGCTGCTGCTCTGAGACCACACTGAACGTTGATTCTAAGATGGTTCATGAGTTTTCCTAATTCCTGGCATTCCCCAATATCCTTAAATGTAGTTAGCTTATATGTGAATATAAGTAATTAAATTTTGTATGCTTAAAACCTTGAGTCTATATTTTAGTTTGCTTTGTTTTGTTTTTAAGAGAGCAAACATGAGGACAGTTGAGTGGGGAGGCAAGGGAGGATCTGGGAGAAGGGTGTGAAGAGGACCTGGGAGAAGGGTGTGAAGAGGACCTGNGAGGAGGATCTGGGAGAATGGTGTGAAGGGGACCTGGGAGAAGGGTGTGAAGAGAAACTAGAATGGTTAAAGAAAACTTTACAAAGTTCTCAAGGAATAGACAGGCATACTTAAAGCACAACAATTTCATGTGTAGCCAATATTAGCAGTAATTGCAATAAGAAGTGTGATTATAGAGATATAGAAAAGTAATCTTTTACTTTCCCTGTGAATTTTTTTAAGTTGCAGTATGTGTTTTGGTGAGTAAGTGCAGAGAAATTAGCCTTCAGGTAGATTACACATCAGATCTGTTACAGCCCAGTTCAGGAGGGCGGGAGTCTAGAATCAAGGTGTCAGTGGGATTGGTTTCTGTTCTTGATCCTGAGAGAGAATGTGTACATTCCAGCCTGCCTGTTACCTTCATGGGCACCTTGACTTATGGATCCAGCACCGTGAGTCTGCAATCTCACCCACACAGCACCCCAACAGTGGGAGTGTCTCTGTGTCCATATCTAAACAACACAGCACCCCAACAGTGGGGGTGTCTCTGTGTCCATATCTAAACAACACAGCACCCCAACAGTGGGAGTGTCTCTGTGTCCATATCTAAACCACGCAGCACCCCAACAGTGGGGGTGTCTCTGTGTCCATATCTAAACAGCACAGCACCCCAACAGTGGGGGTGTCTCTGTGTCTATCCATATCTAAACCACACAGCACCCAACAACAGTGGGGGTGTCTCTGTGTCCATCTTCTCATCCACGAAGCACCCATCAGTATATCTCTGTGTCCATATTCCCACTTTTACATGAGGACTGTAGTCAAATTGGAGGAGAAAGTAATTGCCATCCAGGATGATCTCAAATAAAGAAGCCACATCTACAATGATATATTACTAGGTAAATCTCCTTGGAAGACTGGACTTAAGAAATGTCTTGCTAATGCAAGAGGAATAAAGGTAAAACCTATAAATGACTGGTCAGAACACATAGGTTTTCTCTGGAAGCATGACTGCTCATTTCACTGCTAATACAATCCAGAATCCTCTAGAATTGAGCAGATAGAATGTAGACTAATAGTCCTCCCTAGCTAATTTGATAAGATTCGGAGCTGGAGAGAAAACTAACAAAACACTTGTTTGGGTGAGAAGAAACAAGGCAGATAATGCCTGTTATTATTATGCATGCCAAAAGGAAGGCAGCCATCCTGCCTCAATCTCCTAAGTGCTGGGGTTATAGGGGTGTGCCTACTGATTTTATTTTGTTTGTAAATTCTTTATTCTCCACTATTCTGCCACTTTTTTATTTAAGATTTCCTGACAGAAAAAAAATAGAACCAGAGATGGAGCCTGTGCTGGTTTGGGATACTCATGTTGAATGAGGAGGGCCTTCTAGACTTAGAAAGGCCCAGGAAGGACAGGTAGATTCTCTGCTGAAATTTCTTTTCTTCTCTGGATCATCAGTCCCTCAAAAGAGAGAGAACTTGCAATCACAGCTACCACAGGGTACACTGAAGCACTGTGACATTGCTGACATGCACAACACACACACACACACACACACACACACACACAGATATGCCATCCCACACTATCAGCTAGGCCCATGCATTCACAAAGTACATGTAACCCATAGCCATTAAATAAAAATGATATTATCACACAAATATGTATTACAAAACAATAATATGCATTATTCATACACTTGCACATTAACTTCATAAATATATATTTACATTCAGTCCCTAATTACATATTTATTAACAAACCTCATATACACATATCAACATGTATTAAATATGAACAAACTTTCAAATTTCACATTAAACAATGAGTATATACAATTTCAGATTAAACAATGAGTATATACAATTGCTCACACTCTTGTGATCATACACAACTCTTGCACATGCATTCTAACCTCAAGTCTTTATGTTTACTTGCCCAGAGGATAAAGGGAAGTGAGAAGTTAACACCATCTTTGGAACCTAGTCTCAGAGGAAGCCAAGATGAGAATGAGACAATGAGCCTTAGAATGGAGACAGAATTATCAAGGGAAGAGAAAGCAAAGCATGTTCCTTCAAATAAACCCTAATTTAAGTTCGGCCAAAAGCCGGGTCCCAGGGGCTTGTTAGAAGTGCTTGCGGACATACATGCTCGGCTTAGTCAATAAATGAGAAGTCTTTAGGGTAAGTGCTTTTTATGCCATAGGTATATCTGCCCTTTCTAGAGAGCAGTGGGACTCACAGAGTCCCCATGACACTAGAAGGCAAAGCTATGAACTGTACATCCCTGGGACCTTGAGTTCCAGAGGTGTGTGAATGCCAAACAGCACTCGGTGATAACGATCCCCACTGTGCTCTGCAGCGAGACCTGAAAAGGTAGGAAGTCTACAACAGACACAACCCCGCCTGAAAGAAGGTTACATGCTCAGTTATTAAAACTTTACCCGAAAGATTAGATACTTTAAAGTGAGAAAACAAAGCTTCCATCTCTCTGAAGCTATTCAGTAACAAGATCTTGTCCACTTTTTTTCTGTCACTTCTTAACTAACTTCAGCAGTGCTTTCAACTGAAGGACACAAGAATTCCCTGCACGGGTGAAGTGAAGGATACCCAACAGAGCCAACAGGTACCTTGGATCCCACCTACATTCCCTGACACAAGCTAAGCTGTGCTCAACTTGGGGTCACAGTTCTTATAATTAAGATTCCCCCACCAAATTCTGCACAGTTTTTACAAGTTAGATTTTATGTGGAGAATTTAAAAGCTGAGTCAGAAACACACGGTGTGATCATGCTACCCATAATGATCCCAAAGTAGATGACTCAATTACACCAAGACACATTATGATAGTAAGAAATCTATCATATTAGAAAAAATAAGAAATATATTTAATAACAACTTAGAGAAAGAAAGTGTATTTGCGACAGTAAATTATGTTGTTCTTTTTTCTATATACTTAGAAAATGTATATTCTGATCCTTAAAGCTAATAGTAATTTGGTAAATTGTGTTTCCATGTTGAATGTTTCTCACACTGAACATAATTGGTAAGATGTGTCAAATTCCTGTTTACTGTCCACAAAATGTCTTTGATTTTTGTCCTTCCTTTTTAAGTATGTGTGAGGGAGACAGGCAAAGGAATTTACAATAGTGAAGGAACTGAATTCTATAATTCTCAGAGGGTGTACCATGGTGAAGAAACAGAGGCACGCAGTAATCACCCAAACTCCCACTCACACTCAAATCCTAGTTTGGCTTTGTTTTTCTATGGTATCCATGGAAGGAAATCAGACTCTGATCTAGCAAAAGAGAACAGTAAGCATGTCTTTCCTGTGGTGGTCCATTGTTGAGGGGGATTTGTGAACAAAAGAGAAGAGAGACAAAACGGATTTTTAAAGAAATTGTTTGCAGATAGCTGAAAGTAAATGGTGTGGGGGGGATTACCAGACTACAGAAACATACAGAATAAGTGACTCCTGCATCTAACCTCCAAGATCGAGTCACAGATACTAAGAAGAAATAACATCTCAGAGAAAGCATCACATCTCAGAGAAGCCCAGAGTAGCATGAGCTGGAACTTGATCCACAGATTTCAAGCAAGTGAAGTAGCATGGGTCCTGGTTCAAATGTACGTGGGTCCCCAATTCAGTACACAGTTGTGCAAATTCCTTTTATATCAGCCTTTGTCACAATAGGCGACCATTCCTCCTTGGAACAACCAGGGTGGGAATCCCAATAACTCATTGCAAGTGAAGACAGCAGCACGTGCTCCCAGAGGCTCTGACTGCGAGAGAGTTCTCTCATGCAGATTTACTATGTGATATTAAATAAATCAATTAATGGTTCTGACTTTATTTTTCTCATGGTAAAGTGAAGATGAAGGGGTCTGCATGAGTTGGAAACAGTTGATTTTTTGCTTTGTATTATAAATTCTCAAAAGGCAGCAATGCTTTCACAGTTAGAGACACCGCTGCACAGTGGAAAGTTGTGCTTTCAGCCAGACCTCTCCTACTGTCTTCACCAGGAACAAGGAAGGGCTCATCCCAGGAAGTTTTTCTAAGTGAGTGGCTGGAATATTCAGTGGTTAGGTCCCAACGAGCTCACAGTGACATAGACCAGAAACTGAAAGGAGAAAGCCTGGATCAACAGGACTTTTGAGATGAGAAGAGGTGGCCTGGAAAGAGAACACAAAGCATAAGCCCTGACCCGGTGTGCGCTTGTGGATTCTCACACACAAACCTATCAACTCTTCAAAAAAGTAAAATGTCCAGCTTAGAGTCTGCATTATAAACTCTGAGCTCCATTTCTGTCAAACCACAACAAATCTAGGAAAAAATAGAAGGAGGTTAAGCATATTTGTGATCCTGGAAAGAACAACTCAGTTTTAGACACCATCTAGACTGGGAAGTTGAAATATTTGTTAGTTTCTAAGGATGATTTGCTGACAGGTATACATTCAAACTAATTTCTTGCTAACAGCTTGTTTCTACAGAAGGATGATAAGTAAAGCTTTCAAATCAAGAAGACACAGTTCCTACTGAAAGTAAGCAGAGGGAAGTGACCAAGGGAGAGGCAAGTGAGAGTCCTTGTATAGCTCACTGAGAAAATTTGTAGTTCAGAGTAGCATCAGAGCAGAATTAACCCATGTACATCACAAGCAAAGAGAGGTTTTCCCCAAAAGTATGATGATGCAAGGCAACTTCTAGAAAGATAAAGAAACTGGAAGAAATGTAAATGTCCCTCTACTGAAGAATGGATAAGGAAAATGTGGTACATTTACACATTGGAGTACTAAACAGCAGAAAAAAATAATTACATCTTGAAATTTACAGGCATCATATTGCATGAGGTAACCCAGACCCAGAAAGACAATTATCACATGTACTCACTCATA
>LOJH01015321.1:8077-22087 GCA_001685095.1 Ellobius talpinus | reverse complement strand
TCTGGCGCCCTCTTCTGGCCTTCAGGCATACACACAGACAAAACATTGTATACACAATAAACAAACAAACAAATAAATAAATAAATAATTTTTTAAAAAAAATCTAATCAAGCAAAGTGCCACCTCCCTGGCACTGCAGGATATTTACTTTAAAGGGAAGGCAAAATGGCTCAGCAGGCAATGGCACTTGCTGCCAAGCCTGATGATCTGATAATTTGATCCCCAGGACCCACATATGGAAGGAGAGAATTGACTCCAAGTTGTCCTCTGACCTACACACATGTGCGCGCACACACACACACATGCTCTCTCTCTAAATAAATAAATGAGTGTAATTAAAAATAAATTTACTTTAGAAACATTTTCAAAGCCTGGGAAAAATGTTAGGGACTTCATTTATTCAAGCATTGATTCATTCTGTCAGTACCTGTGAGTCAGGGACACAACTCCAAGCTGTGGCTGTAGTGTTCTTTCCAGAGAGGTCTTACAGAAGGTCCAGGAAGGAATTTCAGGGCATGAACCAGAGTTGGAATTTATTAAGAGATTTTAACACAGGTTTATCTGTGGAGTTAACAGGAAAAGGACAAGGAGAGTGGAAGTGCCTTGAAGGTAGCCAGGTGTGGTTTTTATTGGCTATTGATGTTATATCTCGCAGGGCTGCTAAGGAACTTTCTCAGTAAATGCCATCATAGGGTGTTTTCTGATGTACACGGGGTAGGATTACAGCTGAGAAGTTAAAACCATAGGTTAAATGGTTGTGGGAATTTAAGATTTTTTTTTTACTGTAAAGGAAAGTTTGCTTTGAAGATGTTCTTTACCATGCAGTATCAAGTATTCAACCAAGATTTAATTCATATAAAAATAAACAGGCACATGCATCTCAGAAAAACAAACAAACAAAAAAAACATGTTTATCATCTTGTCTGTAGGATTCCCAGACAATTTCAGGTTTGCGTCTAGGAAAGGAGTAAGGCCAGGAATGCTGAGACTCTGGGATGGTTCACTGCTATTTAAACATTCTTTTCTGAAATACCTCCGTATCATTTCTAGAATTGTTGACTCTCAGCTGGCAAGGGACTTAAATGAGACTCCGAGAGTCTCCTTTTCCTTCCCATGTCCCCTTGGTTTCCCCTGGCTTTCTGTCCTGCCCCAGTTCAGCATAGTTAGTGAGCATGGTCCTGTTAGTTCTGGTTTTGTGCAAGAGAATAAAACACAAGAAGCTTAGTTTGGTAGGAGAAAAAGGGCAATTTGTGATCAGAATTCCGCTACAGTGATGGCCGCCCTGGGAACACAGAGGAACAGCCCCACTCACACTGGAGGGAGGACATGGATGGCGTCGGTGTAGGAGATCTCTCCTACATGTGAGACCTGAAGGTTGAGGAGGAATTAGGGGAGAAGAGAAGGAAAAAAGGAGTTTGCCAGGCCTGTGGTAAGACCACAGCACAGGGCCTTCAAGGAGCTGTAAGTGGTTTGTTTGGAGAAGGTGAAATCCAAGCTTCCAGGAATCCTGAACTTTAAATGCCACGTCCAGTCATCTGGGCTCTACTAGGGCGGTGAGTGTGGAGTCCATGCCGCATTTGTGAACCATAGCATTCAGATGGGCTGTGCTCTGTATTAGTCCTGCCAGGAGTTCTCCGTCGTCCTTTGTTGAGCTCAGGTGACAGTGATGAGGAAAACAGATGGGTTCCACCTGTCTTGCTTTCGGATGCAAGGGAATGGTTAAATGTCCTAGAGGAGGGCTGCAAAGATTTCCCTGTCTTGTCTGTCTTCCCGGTCAGTGTTTTTGTATGTCCTATAGAAATAGGTCACTCTCTGTATTTTCAGGCACTTGTGAGATTGGGGTATAAATTTCTTTTTAGAACTTGCGTTGAATGCATTATTACTAATTATTGCTGAAGTAAAGAGGAAATGAAATCAGCAGATGTACGGAGCTTCTATTCACACTGAACACACTCACTATTCACTTAAACAAAAAGATCATTTCTCAATTGAAATCGGAATATTCTAATTTAAGGCCTAAATCAGTTGTGTCATAATCTTTATGGAAACAAAGCTTTCTACTGTGTAGTAGTTGCATAAGTAATTCATTTCCCCTTGTAGATACACAAGTTGTCAACACTAATTCTTTCTCCATTTTTCTCTTAAGAACTCTCTTTAAAATAGACTTTCACCAGTGACATTTGCTTATATGTTTTATGAAATCTAATATTTCCATTCAGATTTCCTGCTTACAGACATTTGTTCTTGTAACTTTCTTTTTTTATTTATTCTTTGTGTCTTTCACATCATGGATTTTCTAGCTCCTGTTCCCTGGCATCCGCCCTCTGCCCCTGCAACCTCCCCCACCCCAAATAAAATGAAAAATATTTTAAGACAAAAAGGGAGGGGGGAGAAAGGGAAAATCTTGTCATGGAAGCTGCAGTGTGCCGCAGTGAGTCACACAGTGAACCCCTTTATCCATGCATCTTTACATGCAGGCGTTCATTGCAAATAATCATTGGTTTAGTTCAAGGATCCTGGTCTCTGCTACACTATTGACACTGGGCCCTCAGTGGGACTCTTCCTGGACATCCTGTTGCTGCCCTACCCTGTGTCATAGAGATCCTGTAGCCCTGGGTCCATCCCCTCACCCCCCACTCCAGCAGATCACAGATAGAGCGGATGTTGGGGTGGGCCAACACTTTACCCTGGTTCTGGGAGTGGGTAGTTGCAGGGTTGTTCAGCCCGCCAGCTCTCCCCTGTCCTAACAACCAGGGTGAGCTCTCCAGCACTGCCCTGGCTAGTTCCCCCCTTGCAGCCATGAACAAGGGACAGTTCTCCTGCTTTCACATCCTCGGGGCCGGTTCTCCCACACCTGCACACCTTCAGGGCCAGCTCTGCTGTGTTGCCCAGTCAGGTGTAGGGGTCGGTCTTCTGGGTGCTGCAGCTATTGAGTGCTGGGGACAGCTCTCCATCTGCCTGAGGTGTTAATGGGGGATCTCTTCCCTGCCCGCATCCTCACATGACAGACAAGTGGTGGAGACAGCTCTCCCACACTCACAACTTCGGGGTAGGCTCACCTCCACCTCCACCACAAAGCTGGCCCCGTTGTGCTGCCCAGGCGAGATGCAAGGCATGTTCTTCCAAGTGCTGCAGTGGTGGGGTGCAGGGGCGGCTCTCCTGCTCTTGGGATCACAGGGTCAGTTCTCCTACCTGCCTTAGACACTTATTAGGGGGCGGGGGTGGTGCCCATGCCTCCATATGGCTGACGAGGGATGGAGCTAGGTCTACCCATGCTCACCTGTGCCCTCATCAACAGAGTCAGCTCTGCTGTGCTGCCCACACAGGGATCAGGGCCTGCTTTCCCGGCTGTTGTAGTTGCTAAGGGGTCAGCTGGAGGTGGTAGGGGAAGGGAGGAGGGCATCTTTCCACCATCCACATTATCACACGGCAGCCGAGAGGGCTGGGACCTGCTGTCTTGTTCTTACACCCTTAGGGCCAGCTTGCCTATGCCCCCGTGAACAGGGTCAGCTCTACTGTGCTGCCCAGGTGAGGTGTAAGACCCTCTCTCCTGAGTGCTTCAGCCAAATAGGGGCAGGGTCCACACTGTATAGCCCTATCTCTCAGACATCAACACAGACCGTGGCTGCATCAGGTCCATCAACCCAGGCCCAGACATCACCATGTGCCTGAGTGGTAATCAAGCCATCAAGCCACCCACTACAGCCTGCCCCTACCACTTTCACTTCTTCAGCTACGCCTCATCCTTTCTCCCATAACACACCATACATTTGTTCACCGTAACAGTGCCCCATCTGCCCAGCGCCTTGTGGTGCAGGGCGGGCCTATGTTTTCTCCCCAAGCCCTGGGCAGCCCTGCTTGTGGGTCTCTTGGCCCCGCTCAGTCTGTCATAGCCTACAGACATTCTTATAAATTTGGTAAAATTTGAAAGTTATTGAGAAACCAACTGTTTTGCATCAAATGAAGCAAAGAAACGAGTGAAGAGATGGAAACTGAAGAATGGAAGAACTAATGTCCAAAATGCACCAGACACTCGAGCTGCTCAATAGCAAGAAAAGAAACAATCCTATTAGAAGATTGGGAAAGGACCTGAGCTGACATTTCTCAAAAAGAGATACTGGCTACAGATATGTTACAGAAAAACAAACAAAACCAGTGCTAGCTGTAGAGGTGCACACCTTTAGTCCCAGCACTGGGAGGCAGAGGCAGATGGAGCTCTGTGAGTTGAGCTTAGCCTGGTCTACAAGAGCTAGTTCCAGGCCAGGCTCCAAAACTACAGAGAAACCCTGTCTCGAAAAAAAAAGAAGAAATAGATGAAGAAGAGGAGGAATGTGGTCTGTATATGCAGTGAAATATCATTCAGTCTTTTAAAAGTAAGAAATCCTGTCATTTGTGATAATGTAGATGAACGCAGGAGACGTTATGCTAAGTAAAATAAGCCAGGAAAAATTCCATAAAATCGCACTTCAGTCTTGAAAAGCTGAACTCAGAAGCACAGAGTAGAGTGATGGATTCTGGCTTCTGTGTGGGGGGTAGGCAGAGAAGGAGGGGACTTGGGCAAGGTTTCAGTTGACAGTCGATAATACATGTGCTCTGACACACACATGGTAGTGACAGCTAAGGGAACATGGTAACCCTGTGCATTTGAAAGGGACTGGAGGAGGATGGATTACCACAAAAATCAGGAGTATCTGAGGTTTTTAAAGTTTATGCAAGGCCACTTTGTTTTATTTCTGTTTTTTTGTTTTTGCTTTTGTTTTTTGAAACAGGGTTTCTCTGTATAACCCTGGCTGTCCTGAAACTAGCTCAAGAGACCAGGCTGGCCTTGAACTCAAGAGATCTACCTGCCTCTGCCTCCCCAGTCCTGGAATTAAAGCTGTGTGCCACCACTGCCTGGCTTGTTTGTAACTCTTGACTCCTTTTCCCAGAGACATCCATTCTGATGTGATTAATGTATTTTGTTTTTCTGTGTTTTTGGGGGGGCAGGGGGTGAGACAGGGTCTCTCTGTGTGTCTCTTGGTTGTCTTATAACTCACTCTGTAGACCAGGCTGGCCTTGAACTCACAGAGATCTGCCTGCCCCTGCCTCCTGAGCACTGGGATTAAAGGTGTGTGCCACCACACCTGGCTCATGTGTTTATGTATTTCTATGTGTGTGGGGGTGTTCTTGTGTGTGCATGTGAGTGCACGTGAAGAGGACAGAGGTCAGTAACTACTGATGTCGTTACCCTTTGCTCTCTTCACCTCATTTTCTCTTTTTTCTATCTTTGCAGACAGGGTCTTGCTATGTAACCCTGTAGGTCTGGAGCTTCCTCTGTAGACTAGGTTGGCTTAGAACTCACAGAGATCCACTTGCTTTTACCTTAGTGCTGAGATTAAAGTCATGGACTGCCATGCCACCCCTGGCTTCACCTTGTTTCTTGAGGTAGGGTTCTCACTGAACCTAGAACTTGCGATTGAGATAGACTGTGTCCAGCAGGCCTCTGGGACCCTCCTGGATCCTTCCCAGTTCTAGGCATGTGCACCACCACGCCCGAATCTTTTGTACGTGTGTCGGGTTTTCAGACTTGGTTCCTCAGGCTTGCACAGCATTTTACTGACCTTGCCATTACCCCAGACCAATGCTAATGTATTTTTAATTTATCAAATGGTATTATATTACTAATCTCATTCCACCCCTTTTTTTTTTACATAGCAGTTGTTTTTGAGGTCCAACATCTCATACTACCCCCAGCTAACTAGACTTCAATGCCACAACTTGTTACCACCACCCAGAACCTTGGACAGACATTTTTGCATGTTCCTTTTTGTGAATTTAGCATAAGCTTACTACTTCCGGTTCATAGTTTGGCAATACAAGTACAAGCAATTTTGGCTTATCTTTATTAATTGGTTCTTAAATGTTTTCTTATTGAAAATTTTAGCCAGGAGCCATAATATCTTTTTAAGGGAAAAACAATTCATTGTAAGTTACCTCAAAATCTTTACCTTAGTTTCTACAGCAGGATAGTCCTGTGTGTAAATAGTATGTCAGAATGTAGAGTACTTAAAACATCATTTCCTATTCGCAATGTTGCTTTTCACCACTGGTTTCTCTGAATACATTGAAAGAAGTTTGTCTGCTCTCTCGGGCCTGCCCAGAGGTGGGCAGTGCCCCATGGAGCATGGCTCTAGGTGCAGCACCGTATGAGATACACACGTCTTTTGATAACGCATGCTTTTCAGACTCTTCATGCAGTTATAACTCCCGTGATCTTCTAGTGAGTATATTTGGGCTGATATTTGAGACTTCTGTCTGTCGTTCTGTTTAAATATATATTGACTTTTAGAGAATATAAATATTCGTTTTTCCCATGTGTAAACACTAGACAATATTTGACCAAGGGAAGAAGTGGCCTTGGGAAGAGATACCTCCCTCAGGAGAGTTTTAGGTTCCTTGCTCATAGAACCCAGGCTGTGCTGCTCTTTGCAATGACAGAGCCCCAGATGGCGATAATGCAAGGCCAGGACCTCACATCCTATTCCCACCCCTGCCTGTGACCATAAGGTCCTCCTTGTTCCAGCTCTGCTGATGCTGATTCGTTTTTGTATATGCTCCCTCTCTTTGCTGTAGTTTTTTCTCTGAAACCCAAAGTTCCAGCCTAATGTAAGAAAATGGTTTCTTCTTTGATATTTCCATAACAAATTGAAATTTAGAACTAGACAAAATAGTAGTAGAAATAGTATAAAAATATGCTTTAAAGAAACCAGTGTTGTTCTATAGAAGTGGCATAGGCTAATCGCTGAGAATATTTGTGTAGCTCTCCTAAAAGAAGACTAAGGAAGAGATACAGCAGAGCCTCAGCCAGGGGTCTGCAGTCAGCATGGGCAGCTTAACAGGAAGTAATGGGACTGAGCATTTGGGACAGTCTGAAAACCGACTTAACATTTTTTTATTACACTATTTAGTTGTGTGTGTAGGTATGTGGGTGTACACATGCTGCATTGTGTGTGTGTGTGTGTGTGTGTGTGTGTGTGTAGTTCAGAGGACAGCATCTAGGAGTCTGTTCTCTCCTCCCATCATATAGGACTGGGCTGAGCTCAGGCGGACAGACCTGGCAAGTGCTTTCACCCACTGGAGCATTTCATAGGCCCTGAGCTTTTTACCAGAACCTGTAATGATGTAAAGGCTTCTCTTTTTATAGTGCTTAACTTCAGCTGTCAGCTTGGGATCTAGAACCATCTGGTAGACCTGGTTGTGTTAGTTGGGGCGGGGCACCATGCCCTGGCTCAGACCCTCGACTGCATGAATGCAGAAAGGCAGTCGAGCAGCAGCACATTCTCATCTGCTTCCAGATGTGGATTGTTACACCCTGCCTCGTCAGCTCGACACAGGCTGGGGCTTCCAGATGTGGATTGTTGCACCCTGCCTCGTCAGCTCGACACAGGCTGGGGCTTCCAGATGTGGAATGTTGCACCCTGCCTCGTCAGCTCAACACAGGCTGGGGCTTCCAGATGTGGATTGTTGCACCCAGCCTCGTCAGCTCAACACAGGCTGGGGTTTCCAGATGTGGATGTTTTTGCATTCTGCTTTGTCAGTTTGACACAGGCCAGGGTCATCTGAGAAAGAGGAACCTCAACTGAGAAAATGCCTCCATAAGGCATTTTCTTGACTGATGGTTGATGTGGCAGGCCCAGCCTTCTATGGGAGGTACTGCCTCTGGATGGGTGGTTCTGAGGTTTATAAGAGAGCAGACTTAGCAAGCCATGAGGATCAAACCAGGAAGCCACTTTTCTTGGTGGCTTTTGCTTCAGTTCCTGCCCCCAGGTCCCTGCATTGAGCTCCCTTCCTGACTTTCCGTGATGGAGTGGGACCTGAGAGTTGTACAATAAAATAAACCCTTTTCTCCTCAAGTTGCTTTGGCCATGATGTTTAGCACAGCACTAGGGACCCTAAGACGCGGCATAACTGGCTACTTCAAGCTCCTGCCACACTGGCCGCCCACTGTGCTGGACTATTACCTGGAACTGTGATCCAGAATGAGCCTTTTCCCTTACATCGCTTTTGTCATGGCATTTTACTACAGCAACAAAGGACAAGCCACCAAAATGAAACTTAGACACCTCCACTGCTCAAGGGTTTCTTTACTCTCTAGAGCCAAAGTGGGGCTGTTTGTATCCCCTTCCACTAGTGTGGCTGCACATGAAAGGGCACTGGACTGTGTGCCCTGATCAGAAAGCGAGCTGTGTGTCTGCTAGCTCATGCATTTTCAGAGCCACTGCCCAGCTGAGTAAAGAAATGATTGCCTAAAAGCAATACAGTTTACCAGGCAGGAGTCAGAATTGAACACCCGCCTGTTCAGCCTTCGCAGGACTGATGAGGAAAGCTGTTGGGGTGAGCGTAGATGATCCTGTTATGTGGTTGTCATTCTCAGTGTAATCTGCTTAGGCTCTCATTGAGGCTTACGAGCTGGCCTAGAAAGACCCAGATTTCCCTTTACAGTCAGGATGCTAGAAGCGATCAGGTAGGCAGACAGCCACTGTAGAACTTTGTGAACAAGGCTCCCTGATGCCTGTGCAGTGTGTTTCTTAAATGATGACTGGCAGGTATAAATATGCCTGAAACAGATTCATTCCAGAGACAGAAAATCTGCTTATTGGTTTTTTGGTTTGTTTGTTTGCATTGTTACCCTTCTTTCTACTGTTCTGAGACAAGGTCCTTAAAACAGTGTGTGTCTCAGATTGGCCTTGAATTCACAGTTATTCTCCTGCCTCGCCATCACACATGTTAGGATTGCAAGTTTGCACCATCATACCCAGTGCTGATTGGTTAACTGATCGTTGGGAATATGCTCCTTTAATATCCAGACCATCATCTCTGCTGTGTTCTGTTTCCCTCGGGGAGAAATCTGTGAATAGCAGGGTTCTCACCTCTGTCTCCTCTCTCTGGGGTGGCCCAGATTCTCCTTGTTGATCTAACAGGTCAGTAGCCAATAGCCACTTTGTCCTTTTGAGGGGGTCATGGGTAGATTCTAAGGTGCACTTCAGGATATTGCATCTCAGGTTTCCACTGTTGGATTTGAGGGTTCTCAGGTCTTAAACTGTCGTGGATCTGGTTATCCCACAACAGACTGTTCCCATTTTTGCTGTGTTTGCTTGTTTTTTAAAGATTTGTTTATCTTATTTGTATAGGTGTTTTGCCTGTGCGTATGTTTGTGCACTGTGTGTAGGCCTGGTGTTCACAAGGTTGGGGTATGGCTTTGGTGCCCCTAGAACTGGAGTTAGGAATGTTTGTGACTCACTATTTGGGGTCTAGGATCTGAATGTGAGTCTTGTGCAAATCAGTAATTGATCCTAACTGCTGTGCCATCTCTCCAGCCCTGTTCCCATTTTTTATAGGTTAATTCTTACTAGAGAAATTTATTCTCAAAACTAATTTTATTTCTGAAAAGCTTTCAGTTGTCCCTTATAACAAATGCATTAACATATATCTAAGAATGAGATTCCACTTTGTCTAGTATTTCACATTATGAACTTCATGGCTTTTATTAGAAGTTATGGCCTTAATGCTCTAAAGCAACTATCTCTCTAGGAAAATACTGTTTTTAAAATGCCTTATAATGTGTGTGTATATAGAATTAATTATAGTGCATAGCCAAAATTCCTTAGAAATTCCTTGCTGTAGATATTTAGTTACTTATTATCAGCACTGTTAAGTCCAGAAGTAACTTATTTAATACAGACACTAGTGTTTGCTCTCAGCACTGTGGGGTTTGGGGAAAGAATCTAAATGGCTTCACTCTAGCATGAAGTTCTTTAGGTATCAAATGGGATGGCATAAAAGGCTTGCAGTTTGCTGTTTAAATTGATTGAAAGAGAAAGTAACAACTAGTAAATGGAGGAAAAGCAAGGAATTAGGATAATGGTTTGGCTGTCAAGTGTGGGAGAAGGTCCTGGGAAAGCCTCTTAGGAGCTTTGCCTCAGGGTCATTCTTGTGCCATCTTGTGGGTGGATCTGGCAAGGACCAAGGAAACTCATCTATTGAGCAGAACCTCCAATCTCCACACTTCATTGATATCAAACAGCAAGATAGGTGTCAGAACTTTGGTCTAGGAGCCAGATCATGTATGTTCATTGGCAGGTCTCCAAACATACCTCAGATCCATGTGCTCATCTTCACGGCAGCTGTTAGAACAGGCCTCTATCCCCTCTCACTGAGAATAATGCACAATTTTCCTTTCTGCTCTCTTCTCTGTTCTTACCTCCCACGGCCTGTTCTCCTCAGACAATCAAAAGGGTTTTTATTTTATTTTATTCAGACTATACCAGGGAAGGACAAAGATTATGATCAAAATATATTGTAAGAAAAAAATTTAATATAAACAGATCTGACTATATCACTACTTTATATAACATCCTGTTGCTTTTCATGAAATTTCTTGGCTTACAAAGCTCTTTATGATATGGCCTCTGCTTACCTCTGACCTCATCACATGACCTCTTCCCTTTTTTCCCTCCAGCGCCCCACCTGGTTCCTATGAGTCCTTTCTTGGTATTCCTTGTTGGCTGGCTCTTTGCCATTCAGATCTCACGCCTGTATTTGTTCTCCCAAGAGAGGCCTTCCTCAACCTCTCATTCATCTGAGCAGCCAAGTTCCTCCCAACCCAGTTCTCCCTGTTGTTAAGTAGACGTATTGTCCACCATGTTCTTTGTTGGCCTCCACAGTCTAGGAAAACCACTTAGCACGACAAAGATGCTCAGTTAAGATGTGTCAAATGGGTAAGGACTGTTTGCCAGTTTTTTGACCTTATTTCACCTCGATATAGATTAAAGCAGGTGATTTAGATCTTGCCTACTAGAACATAAAAGAGCTACAGAAATTAAATACAGACAGGATTGAGTTTTGTTCCTGCAATTGCTGCTTCTCAGTTACTTGATTATTCTGTTCTGAGCTTCAGTTTCTTCATTGCTAATTTAAGTAAATAAGTTAATGAACTTAATTTACAGATTAAGAATTTGGGGGAGATGTGCTGTACTTGCCTAACAGTTCTGTCTTCAACATTGATAACACAAGCACTTTTGAGGTGTTGAAGCAGGAGAATCAGAAGCCCAGGGTTATCTTTGGCTACATACTATGTTCCAAACATAGTAAATACACATTTCCCAATGGTTATTGGCAGCTAAGAAAGAAAATAATAGTGGGAAAGGGATAGGAGGGAAAACTGTAGGAGTATGACTTCAAATAGGTTGATTATTTATGTCTTCTCTCCTCCTTCTCCCTTCCGTCTTCAGGATCTTGCTATGTAGCCCAGCCTGGCTGCAGACTTTGGGCAATCCTCCAGAAGCCTCTCAAGTGTTGGGATACAGATGTGTGCCACCATCCCTAGCTAATAACTTCCTTTCCTACCTCAGGCCTTCAACTCGTAACAGCTGATTTTCCTTCTAGTGTCACATGTAACCAGTATTCAGTCAGTCAGATAATCAAAAAAACATCTGATACGGTTCATCAGAACTAATAATTTTTGTCATTTCTAATCATATTTGTCAAAATATTTTTTTAAGCTGCTATGATACAAATATACATCTTTATTTTCTGATATTCTAGTGCTACAATCTTCATCCGTTCATTCGTTTGGAAATGGTCTGTTATTATGTAGCCTTGGCTGTCCTGGAACATGCAGAGAGCTGCCTGCTGCTTCCTAAGTGCCGGGGTTAAAGGCATGTGCTAAAACATAGTCTTAAATTTTAACTATGTGTGTTTGTATCTGGGGTTAAAGGCATGTGCCCACTACATAGTCATAAAATTTAATTATGTGTATTTATATGGCATGACATCCATGTGGAGGTCAAAGGACAAATTAGTAGATTCAGTGTTCTCTTTCAGTTTCTTGGGTGGTTCTACCCCTGAGCCCCTGGTCCTGGGTGGTAGAAGAAACTAGCCATGGAGGCAAGTCTGTAAACAGCATCCCCCTACAGCCTTTCTCTCTGCTTGAGTTCCTGTCTTGACTTTCCTTCGTGATGAACTGAAATTGTAAGGTGAACTAAACTCTTTCCCAACAAAGTGTTTTGGTCATAGTTTTTATCTGAGGATTAAAACACAAATTAGGCTGGGCGGTGGCGGCACATGCCTTTAATCCCAGCACTCTGGAGGTAGAGGCAGGCGGATCTCTGTGAGTTCAAGGCCAGCCTGGTCTACAAGAGCTAGTTCCAGGACTGGCCCCAAAGCTACAGAGAAACCCTCTCACAAAGCCAAACAAACAAATTAGGTCACAACTCTTTTTTGTTGTTGTTTTTTTAATTAGTTTGGTTGGTTGATTTTTGTTTTGAAACCGGGTTTCTTTGTGTAGTCCTGGCTGTTCTGGAGTTTGCCCTGTAACCAGGCTGGCCTCAAACTCACAGATAATCACCTGCCTCTGCCTCCTGAGTGTGCATGGACCACTACTTCCAGATCTGTTTTTTTGGTTTTGTTTGTTTGTTTGTTTGTTTGGTTGGTTTGATTTGGTTTTTTTTGAGAGACAGGATTTTTCTGTATGGCTCTGGCTGTCCTGGAGCTTGCGCTCTGTAGACCAGGCTGGCCTCAAACTCACAGGTCTCGCAAATGCTGGGACTAAAGGCGTGTGCCACCACCGCCCTGCTAGATACAATTCTTGAACATACTATTGTTTCTATATTATCTAAAAACGATCTAAAAATGTTGGCTACATTTGAAGCTGAAAGATAAATGAAATCTGTTATTAAAATTGATTTGAACATGAATATTTTATTATAAATAATAATGAAAAAACCAAATTAAAGGGGCTATGACCTGAAGTTTGATTTTGATTGTGAAGCATGAGCAAAGGGTGGATGCAGAAACCCCAGTGGTCCCCTCCCCATTCCTAGAGCAGATGGGACGCTGTTTACTCTGAGGACCTGTTGCTCACGCCCATTCACTGAGTGATGTCATCAGATTTCCTGGTGGTGGCTGTTTTTTGTGGGGATGATAGGGGTGGGGTAGGCATAGTGCTAGGTGGTTGACTGTCCAACTGGACTAATACTCTGATCACAGAGGTCCCAAGGTCCGGATATTCCCTGAGACAGGATATACGGGTAAATGCTGTCTAGCTAAGTAAACAGTGTCCAGTGGTCTATTACACCACTTGATGAAACATGAACCTTTTAAAATGATATTGCTGAAACTTTACAGAGTGTCTGAAATTTGGTCTTAAATCTTTTAAAGGAAGAACATGTAGATTCTTTTATTTTTTCAAAATTAATCTAGTAGTTGGGTTGTTTTTAGGAAAGACAGCTTAACTTTAAAATCTCAATTTATAAAAACAACCTTTTCAAGGATTAAAAAACGTGTGTGTGTCTATGTGTGTTTATGCGTACCACATTTATGCAGGAGCCCACAGAGGCTGGAAGACATTGTCAGATCCTCTGCAATTGGAATTAGAGGCAATTGTGAGCCACTATGTGCTAGGACCCAAATCTAGGTCCTCGGCAAGAGTAGTAAGCACTGCTAACCATGGAGCCATCTTCTCTCCAGCTCCCTAGCTCACCAACTTTTTGTTTGTTTACCTATTTGGTTTTTGTTTTGTCCTGGAACTTGCTCTGTAGACCAGGTTAGCTTTGAACTCAGAGACCTTCTGCCTCTGCCTTCTGAGTGCTAGTCACTAACATTTGAGGTGAACCATGTACTCGTTGTTATTTACTTTCATGCTGTAATCTTACCCACAGTTTGAGTGAACACTGTAGATTTTATTTTATTTCATTCTGTGTATTTCTGAGATAGGATCCACCTATGTAGGCTAGGCTGATTTAAACACAGAACCCTACCTCAGCCTCCTAGGTACTAGGGTTATAGATATGTCATCAGACCCAGCTATGTGTTTTATTGATGCATTTTTCTCTAGTCATTAGCACTTAAACATTTTGTTAATTATTAACTTTGGTTTTCTTCTTTTTTTAAAGTGTTTTTCCTACCTAACGTGGAAATATTTCAGATGTTTTTTTAAATATTTATTTATTATGTATACAATATTCTGTCTGC
>LOJH01015320.1:7053-23516 GCA_001685095.1 Ellobius talpinus | reverse complement strand
GAGAGAGAGAGAGAGAGAGAGAGAGAGAGAAGGCAGAGTCAGAGAGATGCCATGGAGCTGCTGCAGGAGACAGATTGCTGAAACCTTGCCAGTAAACCACGAGCCTCATAATAAAATATAAAATAGTAGAAATGGGTTAATTTAAGATATAAGAGCTAGTCAATAAAAAGCTAGAGCTAATAGACCAAGTAGTGATTTAACTAATACAGATTCTGTGTGATTATTTTGGGAATCTGGATGGCCGGGAGACAAACTAGTAGCCTCTGACCACAACAACTCATAAAAGATAAAAACCTGGGCATATTGTACAAGCTCCCAGCAGCTCAATGGGTTGGAAAGTGTCTTTTTTTCCAGTTGGTCTAAGCTTGGCTGGTCTCTGTGTATTTTAGACAGTTTGGCTTCTTCCACGTTGTTTTGTTGATCTTTGCTTCTTTTGGGCTACTCAGTTTGAGCATCTTCTAAGCAGCTCACCTGGTCCGAGTATGCCAGTCAATAGTCTTTACTGCTTCTAAACTCTTGGGGAAGGAAAGGTCTTATCAATCAAGTCAGTTTCAGGGACTTCCTGAAGCTATTTTGAGTTGTATACTTCCTGTCTTAACCAGCTTCTCTACAGTATGAACTGTTTCACTTCCCATTGCAACACTTTGTTGTTTTACCTCATTGTTAACATCTTGTGTCTTAAGATGGAAGGATGTAATCTTGGAGGAAACTGCTACATGGCACCCACATATATAATTTAGATTTATTGTGTTTTAGTTTTTTAAAAAACATAACTGAATTTGTTCTATTGCCATCCATTTATATTGTATTATATTCCTACTTGTCAGAAGTAATCACATGGGCTGGAGAGATGGCTCAGAGATTAAGAGCACTGACCGCTCTTCCAGAGGTTCAATTCCCAGCAACCACATGGTAACTCACAACCATCTATAATGGATCTGGTGCCCTCTTCTGGCGTGCAAGCATACATGCAATGTATACATTATTAATAAAGAAATCTTAAGAAAAAAGTAATCACACTTTTCTTCAAAGATGTCCTCTAGTTTTGATATTTTAGATAGAGTTATTTTTGCATTTAGATAACTTATATTCCTGTGAGAAGACTTGAAACTTCCGGTAGGGGGTACTGCTGCAATAACCTTCCCCAGAGCCATTACTTTCCCATAATTCTGTCTTGTCACCAGCCCCTTTCTTTCAGACAGAATTAGATGCACCTGTTTTCTACTCTGGTTCTATTTCTCCCGTCGCAAACTGTGCCTCTTTAAGGGTCAGTTATCTCATCTGAAAATGCGATGTGAATAATAAGTTTTAAAGGTCCGTTCTGCTATTAAAATTAACCACAATATAAAAGAATAGTAATAGATCGAATTCACTTTCCTTATCTGAAAATGAGAGGCGTGAACTGTATAATTTATGTGTTTTTAAAATTCTATGACTAATACAGACCAAGACTAGACCTTAGCTAGGTCATTAACCTGCCAAAGGATACATTTTTAGATTTAATGAATATTCTAAGCCAAATATATATCTAGATAACTTAGCTAATATAATGTTGTATTTATTTACCCATGTTTTAAGTGGCAAATACTTGTGAGTTCCATCTCTTTACTGGCAGTGTGTTGTCTGTCCCATCAGGCTCAACAGTCCTGGAGGACACCCATTTTCCAAAGGATGGCTTCTGCTGTAAGAATCTCCCTTAGGAAACTAAATTCTGCTCATAGAGATGTGTATACTCCCTAAGAGAGCATGACTGCAGATTGTATTGTTTGTAAGACAGGGTCTTACTATGTGTGCCAGGCTAGCTTTGAGTTCATAATCTTCCTGCCTGAAAGGCTTGAGTGCATTATCACACCTGGAAAACCAGATGTGCTTTTTGCTTGTTAGTTTGTGTAGCCTTTGCATATTTGAACTACGATGTACTTAGTTCCTTATATGCTTTTATAGCCTTTGACACTGAAAGAAAGTTATTATTAGGTAGTAAGTGGGATAAAAAGCTTCTAACCACATGCAGAGTTTGGATTTGGGTGCTGGTGACAATATGTAGCAGCTCATTGATGCAAAACATCTGCTCTACCACAGCAATAAACCCCGTACCACACCACTCAGATTTTATACTTAAACGGAAATATTTTAATGTAATATTTTCAAAATATTTACTTTCCCCTCTTTGTCAACATTGTGGAAGGTACTACTTTTATGATCATCCCTGCCCCTATCAAATATTCAATATATGTGTTATTTATCATGCATTATCTCTTTTGAGCTTGCCACAACCCTACAATACAAGTATTACTCTTCTCTTCATTTTGCACATGAGGTAACTCAGGCTGGGAAATAAGAATTTTAAGAAATTCTAGTATTTGAGCTCAGTGATTAGCTCCCATATTAGAAAGGTTGGTACATGCATGAAGTCACTTGATAATGTGTATGAAATTGAACTTGGTTTCCAATTTTCAGTCCTTTTAGACATTTATCATGGCCCCAATATAGTTTGTAGAAGACTCATCAAACCATACATATTGGTTACCTCTTATAAAACTAACATGACAAACACCTTAAAACTCAGTGGCACATATTAGTAAGCATTTATTTCTAGCTCATCTATATATTAGAGTGGCTTGATTGACTTCAGTTGAGTTTGATAGGACTTGCCTTGAGCCAGGGGCTCTCTTTTGATTTGTTCCATGTGTTTGATTCTTCTGGGACATGAAAGTGGTAGTATATTTTTTCTTATGATAATAGCAACAATGCATGGCAGTTGCGGAGAGAAATAAGATATTTTAATGCAAGATGCTAAGCTGCTACATTATCACTTCTTCACAAATGCAGTGGCTAAGATTGGTCATCTGGATGAGCTCAATATCAGAAGTGAAGTACATTCTGCCTTTAGTGAAAGGCAATGCAATATCACATGGCAAAGTATGTGAATATAGGCAGTGGGAAGTTTGTGGATCAGTTATTCAGTCGACTATGTTCTGGCTGAATGTCATTGGTAATGAGTAAGAGGAAAGACTTCAGATTTATTTTTAAGACAGTGTCTCATGTATACCAGATTGGCCTTTAATCTACTATGTTGTTCAAGATGACTTTGAATTTCTGCTTTTCTTGTCTCTGTCAAGTGCTGGGGTTACAGGCATGCACCATCATGCCCATCTTATGCATTGCTGGTTGCAGGGCCTCTTGCATGCTAAGCAAACATTCTACAAACTGAGCTGCATACTCAGAAAAAAGTATGTAATGGGAAAAATATTTTTGATGGAAACATAAGAGGTGTAATAAGAAAAGGATAGGGTCTGGGGGAATCTCTTCTTAACCCTTCATTCTTTTTCTTTTCCTGTAAAATACATTTTTAATTGAATTAGAGATACATCACTTTCCCCCTTTATTTTTCTTATTCCAGAACCCCCCATACCTTCCCTGAAATTCCTGCCCACAAATTGATAACCTCCCTTTCTTTGATCTCCTTGATGATAGTTGGGATAGAATTTAGGAACTCACACTTTTAATGTCTGATTCTCTTGTCCCAATAGAGAGTTGGGAGTCACACATGCTAAGCAAGTGCTTTATATCTCGTTTGCCCCAGGATCCCAATCTTGAATTGTTTGATATGACCTTGAGCAAGTTATTCACTCTACAATATACTTGAACATCTAATGCATTTATAACATGTTCATTAAATTATTTTCATTTTATGCTTTGTTTTGTTTTTAGTTTACTTTTGTGATGATAGGGTCCTACTATGTAGCATGGTCTGGGCTCAACCTCACTATGTAGACAAGGATGACCTCAAACACAGAAAGAGAACCTCCTGCTTCTGCTTCTTGGAGTGCTAAAATTAAAGATGTATACCACCACACCTGGCTATTTTCTCTTAGGTAATTAGATTTATGTTTTCTCAACTAGGTAGCAACAGAATCTAGACCAGAATCTTGAGGTCGTTTTCTCATTTTATATACTCATCTCAGAAGGGGAAATATTTGGATATGGGGAAGGTTCTTAGTTCTTATATCATCCTGTAATTGACTATTTTTTTCTAATTCTGTTTCCCACATTGCTGTGCTCTTCTGTTTCCATTTCCTGAAAGGTGGTCAAAGAGAGAAAGATGAAAATTATGCTAGGAAGGGCAGAAGTTCAAACTGAAGAAGTATTTGCTGCATGGAATCTTGTTTAATGATTCTGTATTAGGGCCAGTTGACAACATCCTCCCAGAGATCTTTCAAAGAGGCCATTTGACATCTTAATTTATGTTAAGAAAAAACTCATTGGGATAGATATGAATCATGGCATCTTCTAACTTTGCAATGTTTAAGTATACACATATGCTTGAATATTCATTAGATGCTCACATAGTATTCATTTTGGGGTAAGAATCACTTATTGGCAGTTCACAGATTAAGAAAATTAAATAAATGTCAAAACCCTAAGGCACAGAGAAATGGCATAGCTCCAGCATCCAGTATACTGTGTAGCTGTATGAGAATATCACAGTACACCAACAGAAGTGAACATACTAATTCTTCTATTTACTATTTCTATGGTATGGAATCATTTTACCTTTCTTAGCTGTAATTTTGACTGTAATGCCTGGGTAATAATTCCATCCATGCTGTATGGATTAAGTGAGATCAATTATAAAAAGTGCTTGATGGTAAATGTTAGTTCCTTTACTGTGCGCCAGTAATGTGAAAACATTAACTGTCTTTATACATATTCCCTTTAAGTTCTGCAGTGTAAACTAAACATTTATGGTGGTTTAAATGATAGACCCTCTTAGGCTCATTTTGAATGAAATCCTTCATAGGCTCACATATTTGAATAATTTGCCTCCAGTTGTTGATACTTTGGGGAAGGTTATATAACCTTAAGGGGATGCAGCCTTGCTTGCTGTGAAGCATATCATTGGGTGTGGGCTTTGAGAATTTACATTGCCCCATTTCCAGGTTTCTTAGGCACAGTGGATGAGCCTTCATCTATTGCTATTTCAGTCAGTAATTGTGACTCCACAGTTACTGGTCTGCTTCTCTGGCAGCGGCCCAGCCACTTAGGCCTCAGCCTAGTGTGAATTCTGTTCCCACAGGCTGTGACTCTGCTGCTGCCACTAAAGGTAGCTTTGCATAAATCTCAGTCATTCTATTTATAAGTAAGACTTGAGAATCAAAGGCTGGGGTGAAAACCTGATAGCTCAAAGAGTTTGACTAGCACCTAGCTAAACTTATATCCTTGGTAGTATCTCCAAAGGAGAGCATTCTTCCACTCCACCAATCAACCAACCAACCAAAAAAAGCCAAACCACTCCAAATCCCTCCTTACTACTTCCTGTGTATCTTTCTATGTCTACCACACTCCCTCTGAGGCTCTATGATTACCTTTCTTTCAACTAGTTGCTAACTCCTGACCCATGTTTAATTGGCTCATATCAATGTAAAATTTTGGGGGTGAATAGTTGATTTTTAGTTTAAAGTATATTCAATAATCTACCCTTTTCTCCTATCCTTTCCATATCCTACCCCCTTTTTGCAGAAAGAAATCTTTATTACCCCTTTCTATTTATTAAACATATCCTTTAAAGTACAATTAGATCACTCTATAACTGCTTGTCCTATGGGATTGTGTGATACACCTGTAATAAGCTTTATATTGTAATATGCAAAAAACTGTTTCATTTTACTAGAGACATATGGTGGAGCATTGTCAGTCTTATTTGTGCAGGTGTACCCATGATAGCCATGACTTCTTATAAATGTGAAATAACAGAATCATCCTTTCCAGAACTTAAAGCACTTACTCATTGAAATTCTGAATATGTATCTATGGTATGGTACACACATTTTAATTTTCCAAACTCTGCAAAATGAAACACATCCTTTTGTCAAATTCTTTGAGTACCTTTTGGGTAACTTCTTTCAGGTAATGGAGTTTGATTATACAAGGAACAGGTAGGACATGTCCTTATAATTTCTTTGGCTTATTGCCAAGTGATTGAAAAATCTTTCTTCAAACCCTTGGTATTAACATGGTATTTCTTATGAAATTTTAGCTGATCAATTTTATCATTACTGTGTCTTAAAGGGCCTGCTAAACCTGCATGGGATGTGATATTTGTTATATACAAGGATGATTTCTATTTTTGATTACTTGTAGTTAAATAAATAACAAAGTTAATTCTGAATAATCTGGAATAAATTCAGCAGTTTCAATATGTTTTAAAAAGAAACTCTCTGCATATTGAGAGTTTGTAACTATATTTTGAGGTTCTGAAAAATCTGATAATACTATAGCATGTATTTATGATTTCTAAACTAAATCATAAGGGCTTTGAGCTACTTAAGTGTTATGACTTACCTAACCTGCCTTTCCTGATTTATTTGCATCGGTGTAGAATTTAGGGGCTCCAGAAATTGGTTTTTTCCTTTATTATCTGAGGGACAATCCAATTAGTTCATTTTATAAACTGAAGTCTCTTGCTTTTGGGATGTTTGTTGCTAATCTCTCCCAATGATTTACTGCAAGCTCTTTGCCAGTGTTCACTTTCTGCCCATAATGATGCAATTTCAGCATTAGTAAAAGGTACCACAATTTCTGCCGTGTTTATTCCCGCTAATTGATTAAGTCTCAACTTTCCTTTTAGAATCAATTTAGAAACTTTTTCTATATATATCTTTAATTTTTTACTCTCTCTGGTAAAAAAATCCATTCTATATATTATCTTCTCTCTGAATAAAAATTCCTGTAGGAGAATGAGTGGAAGGTAAAATAACCAGAATACAATTAAGCTTTTGATCTAAGTGATCCACATGTACATCCTATAATTTCTTTTCAACCAGTGCCAATTCTCTCTCAGCCTCACATGACAATTTTCTTGGACCATTTAAACCCTTGTCACCTTGTTATATTTGAAATAAATTACTTAGTTCTTGAGTTAATCTAATTGTGGGCTGTAGCTAGTTGATATTTTCCAGCATTTTTTGAAAATCATCAAGTGTTCAAAAGTATTCTCTCCTGATTTTTACTTTCTGTGGTCAAATTTTCTCTAAACCTATCTTATATCCTTAATAAATAGAATCTCCTCTTTGTGTTTTTTTTTCAGGAGCAATTTGTAATCTCTCACAAGGCAAAATTCTCTTTACTTAACCATTTTTTTCTGAAGTATCTGTGTCTGAATCAGTCAATAAGACATCATACATATAATGGTAAATTATAGGTTGAGGAAACTGTTTAGCTGTTGTATAAGATATTGGTGGGACAGTTTAACATTTCCTTGTGGAAGTATTTTCCAGTGGTACCTTTTAACTGTCTGGGAATTATTAAAAGTAGGTACTGTGAAGGCAAATTTTTCTGTCTTTTTCTTGTAATGGTATAGTGAAGAAAGAATCTTTTAAATTAATAACTATAAGAGGCCATCATATAGGTAATAAAGAAGGAAAGGGATTTCCAGACTGTAAGAGCCCTTGGCTGAATAACCTTATTAATAGCTCTTAGATCTGTCACCATTCTCCATTTTCCAGATTTCTTTTTAACAACAGTTACAGGAGAATTCCAAGGACTGGTTCATTCTTCAATATGTTGAGCATTTAGCTGCTCCTGTACCAGCTACTCTAATGCCTGTAATTTTTCTGATGTCAAAGGCCGTTGTTCTACCCACACAGGTCTGTCAGTTAACCATTTTAAAGGTAAGGCTGTTGGGAACTTTGAAATTTCAGCAGCTGTTAGGCCCTGCTTATGTATAACCTGGTGCTTGTTCTTGATAATACCTTTTAATATTTTTCTCAGAAGAATTTCTTATTTTATAGTTTGTTTCTGAGATTTAACAAATGTTAATCTGTGTTTTCCATTGCTGCACCAAATTAGTCCCCACAAAATAATTGCTATGTTAGCCACATATGTTTTCAATTTTCCTGTCTGTCCTTCTAGACCTATAAACTCAACCCATCTTGCACTTTGTTTTACCTGAGCTAAAGTTCCAATTCCTAGAAGCTGAACATTTACCTCCTGAAGAGGCCAAACTGGATGCCAGGATTTTGGTGAAATCACTATTACATCTGTACTCATGTCAATCAAACCCTCAATTTTAATGCCATTGGTTTGTATTTTTAGCTTTGATCTTTGATCATTTATAGAAGTTTGCCAAAATACTCATTTTATGGTCTCTTCTGAAGATTTTGTTTTATCTGGTGATGTTGTTCTGGCATCCAGAGAAGTATGATTTTTAAGAACAGACATTAAATTTTTAAATTCTTCTGAAGAGGGGTTCCCCCAATAATGACAGGGAACCAAATTTGATATCAGGGCCTGTAAGTGGCCTCCTAAGTTGTTTCACAATGGCAAAGGATTACCTTACCTGTCTCATGTTGATCTGCCTTCATTAGTCCAAAGCTGACCTTCGCCACACGTTCTACATATTCCAGAAGGCTGGTGCTTCTGCTTGGATTATCTAGAAGAAACATTGTTTCTAGGAACACTTTGCCTAAAATCCCATTCTAGATGACCTTGCTTTCCACAACTAAAACATGTGACCTTTTTGGTTTTTATTTAAAAATTTCAGAAATCACTTCTCCTGTCCAGGTATTATCAAAAGTGTGAGATCTATTATCAGCTGTATTTTGAATCCATTCATCTTTGGGTGTTTAAAGGCCCAATCACCCTTTTGCATTCTGCATTGGCATTTTCAAAATTCAAAAATGTAGTCTATTTTTCCTCTTTGGGGATCCACCACCCAACTCCCAAATAAATGGGAGGCTTATTCTTATTTATGAATGCCTGGCCTTGGCTTGGCTTGTTTCTAGCTGCCTTTTCTAACTTAATATATCTGGTTTCTTTTCTTGTATGTTTTTCCTCTGGGCTTTTTACCTTTCTTTATTTTACATATCTTTCTTTCCTTCTTATTCTGTGGCTGGCTGTGTGGCTGAATGCCTGGCCCCTGGCATCCTGTTCTCTTCTTTTTCTCACTCCTCCCCTTCTCTTGAGCCTAATTTCTCTTCCTATTTATCTATCTACCTGGAAGCCCCCCACCTATCCCTCTCTTCTGCCTAGCTGTTTACTGTTCATCTCTTTATTAGACCAATCAGGCATTTTAGACATACAAAGGAATACAGCTCTATAGAGCTAAATAAATGCAACACAAATGAATGCAGCACATCTTAGCATCATCAAACAAATATTCCACAGCATAAATGAATGTAACATATCTTACACTAATATTCCACAAAACAGGGATTCAATTAATATTTGTCTAATTTCTGGATATGATATAATTCTATTTAGAGCTGAAGTCAACCTTTGTAAAAAAATCAGTGAAGGCTTCTTTTGGGCCATGTACCATTTTAGTAAATGGCTCAATCCTCTTTTCTGCTTCTTCAGTCCTGTCCCAAGCATTCAGTGCTGCTATACAGCATAGAACCAAGATGTGACCATCAAATATAGACTCTCTTTGTAAATCAGCATGTTGTCCCAAGGTTAATTTTAATTTATTAATACAAATACAAATTTGGATTCACAGTGTGGTTGACTATCCCCCAACATTATACTGCTTCATATTTCTGCTTCAAATTTTGTTTGAAGATGTGATTTCTTAGCTTCCTGCACCAGCTCTCTGCTCCCATGCTTCCCCTACCACCATAGTCTCTTATCCCTCTGGAAACATAAGCCGAGATAAACTCTTTCCTCCATGAATTTTTGAACTTTTGAACGTGGTATTTTATCACAGCAACAAAAAATATCTAATAAAATCTTACAAGATTTATAAGCCTTAGATTTGTGTCTCTGTATGATTCACTTATTTTGGGAGTTTTTAAGAAATATTGCTGCTATAGCTCAGGCTACTGTGGAACTCACTGTCCTTATTCCGTAGCCTCTTGAGTGCTCCCCATTCCCAGGTGACTTAATCTTTTATTGTGCTTCAAGACCTGTTACTATCGCCTTCTCTGTCGAATCTAAAGAAGAAAGCAGCGGCAACTTCCCTCAGTGCAGGTTTTGGTTATTAGGTGCCTACTGAAAGTCACTGACCCCCTGTATTTTGTCTCTCTGTCAAATTGCAGAACTACATTATTTTAATCCATACCATAAATTATTACTGAAGATCTGAGGGTGCATCCTAGTGTTCGAACATTGAACACTTGCCTTGTGTGCTGGACATTTTCATGTCAACTTGATACAAGCTAGAGTCATTTTGGAAAAAGGAACATCAGTTTTAATTTTTTTAAGTCCCTACTAGACTGATCTATAGATAAACCTGTGGCTCATTTTATTGATTGATGCTTTATGTGTGCGGGCCCAACTCACTATGTGCAATACTGCCCCTGGACTGGTGGTTCTTGGTGTGATAAAATGGCAGGTCAAGGAAATCTGTAAGCAGCACTCCTCCGTGATTTCTGGATCAGCTTCTGCCTCTAGGTTCTGGTCCTCAGTGATGGACTGTGTCATGGAACTAGAAGCTGAAATGAACCCCTTTATCCCAAGTTGCTTATGGCCATGGTGTTTATCATAGCAATATAATCCCTAAGACATATACACGAGGCCATGGGTTGAGCAAACCTAGCATCACTATCACTCCCACCACAGGAAAAAAATCCTGAATTATTGTTATCTGTTTTCAGTTTTCTGAGGTCATTCTTTTTAATAAGCAGCATAGTAAGTCTTTTTTTGTATTCCTGAGAAGGGCCCTCAAATGCTGCTGTTTGAAAAGGTCTCATTTCCTGCTGACAGCAGCATCACCACCCTGTACAAGGAGTCATTAATACTTTGGCCACACAGACCTCCCTGTGCTGCATTCTGGGACCGGCAGACACTGGTGCAAGTGGGTGGAGACATCGATATTAGCTCACAGCCTCTTCCAAGTAGGAGGTGGGAGAGAGAAACAGCTGTCAGCTCCACAGCTGGTCTTGTCAACCCGAGTGGTTCCAACTTCATCTGGCCAGAAAGAGAACCTCCTCAGTCCATGAGAGATTTGCTGAACCAGAACCAGTGTCTTAAACCTTTGGCAGCTCATGTTAACTTCCTCTAAAGAGCACATAAGTTGCCTGGCTCTGCCTGCCTGGACACAGTGTGCTCTGGACATTTGTCACGCTCTTTAAGCGCCCCATCCAGCTGCTTTTTCCGAGCAGCATTTCTTGGCGGAGCTGTGCAATGCACAGGAAACACTTTTCGTGGGACACTTGTTTTCTTCAGCACTCACTTCAGCACATCCCAGGAAGAAACAATGACTTTCTTTTCAGTTGAAAAGAAAGATAGATCCTTGCAACAGTGTAAGAAATAGTAATCTCGGCCAGATATGGGGGTGCATGCCTTTAATCCAAGCACTCGGGTGATTGAGGAAGGATGATTTGAAGGCCACTCTGAGCTAAATAGCAAGGGTGTGTCTCAATACTAAACCCATACAGAAGAAACAGCACTCTCCATAGCTATTTTGGGTTGCATTTTTTCTGGTTATGAAGAATGATGGTAGCTTAATGAGAGCACCCATGTTTTAAAAGGTGAAAGGAAAATGAGCTTTTAAGGTATATTTCTAGTCCTTACTGGAGTATGAGGGCCTTGAATGCTGGTTCCAAAGGCCTTGCTTTCTCTAGATTACCTCAGGCCAATGCCCGTGTCCAGCACAAGCTTATTTGCTTTATTTTGTCTAACACAGATAAAATAATTTGTATAACTAGATTGCTAAATGTATCTTACAAAGCAAGTCTTAAAATTAGAAGGGAAATTGTACTTTGCTTATAACTTTCATGCTTTGATAATTTCTTCTCCAGTTTTGTGTAGCAGTTGTAGTGCCTATAAATGGTATTACAGTGTTTTCATATACATATGATGGAGCAAGTGTTCTTGTTTCTAGATTGTGTTAGAGTGAATAAAATATTAATGTAATTCATATATTTCCACAATTCTGCAATTATTTTTATCCCTATTCTTCTTTTATTCCTATTTATCCATTCTTTTCTTTTCTAAAACTTTCATTCTTCCTCACATCCTTCTGAAAGCTGGAATTAGAGCTGTGCACCCCCATACCAGATTTATGTTATTATGTATGCAGTGCTGAGGGCTCAGAGGAGGGACTCCTAAACCCAGATTAAGATATGGAGGCATTGAGAGACACACAGAACATACTCCATTGACCTAAAGGGATGGGATCTTGAAGAATGAATTGTGGTTGGCCAGTGAAGTAGAAGGAGGAAAACGAGAAGTGGAGACACACATTGTTCAAAGACAGAAGGTTGTTCCATAACCATAACACTGTTTGTGCTGGATAGTTTTATCTCAACTTGACAAAAGCTAAAGTCACCCAAGAGGGGGTGAACTCGATTAAAAAAATGCCTCCATAATATCAGGCTATAGCAAGTCTTTAGGACAATTTCTTACTGATTGATGGGGGAGGGTACAGCCCATTGTGGTGGTGCTATACCTGGGCTGGTGGTCCTAGGTTCTATAAGAAAGCAGGCTGAGCAAGCTAGGGGAACAAGTCAGTAGTAAGCAGTACACCTCCATGGTTTCTTCATCAGTACTGCCTGTCCTGATTTCTTTTGATGAACTGTGATGTTGAAGTGTAAGCTAAATAAACTCTTTCCTCCCCAAGTTACTTTGGTCATGGTTTTTCATCTCAGCATTACTAATCCTAATTAAGATTCCCTTTCCATCAAGGCATATAAACCAAGTCCAGTAGTCAGTGCTCGCTTTAAGAAAAGCTATTTTAAGTAGTTTGTTCTACCTCTTAATGGCTGGGTGTCTTTGGATAAGCAACTTAATACCTCCGAGATTTGGTGTTTTCATTTATTAAACAAGAGTACTATCCAGCACATTTTTAATGCTGCTAAAATAAGATATGAAAAGTGTCAGAATGAAAAGAAATTACTTTTAGGAGTATAAATACAAAGATCTTAAATAAAATGCTAGGTATCTAAATCAGACAGTAATAAAAATATACCATTAGGGGCCTAGAACAATGGCTCAGTGGTTACGAGCACTTGCTGCTCTTCCAGAGGACCTGAGTTCAGTTCCCAGCACCCACATCTGGTGGCTCACAAGTATCTGTGACTCCAGCTCCAAAGGATCTAATGCCTCTGCAGCGGCCTAGACTCATGTATACATACTCTCTCTCACACAAAATTAAAAAAATCTGAAAAAATACATCATAATCAGCTAGTGATTATCTCACAACCCTCCCTCAAAATCAGTCTTGGAAATCAAGCAGTGGGAGGTCCTTCATTTTTCATGTAAATTTATTTTAGCAATTTTATAACTGAAAGGAAACTCAGTAATGCTTGCATGATAAAAACCTATAGTAAGAATTAGTGGAGAAACATTACATATATTCCTTTTACTTGAGGAAGAAGATAAGGCTATCCATTCCTATAGTGCTGTTTAACCAGATTCTGCAGGGCCCAACTGGTGCTCTAAGAATGGAAATTAAGTAATGTGTCAAGATAGGAATACATAAATTGCCAGACTTTGCAGATGATGTAACCACTTAATGTAAAAAAAATATCATTGATTATCAGCACAGGCCTTATATGAAATTTAGACAGCATGTCAATTATAAGCTATTTATGAAAATCATCATTATTTTTACATGTGACATATTTAAGCAATATAAGTAGCAACACCTTTAATATTAATAATAAATACATTAAAATGTGATATTTCCTGCTCCCACATGTTTTGCCATATTATTTTACAGATGTTAATTCAACTCAAATTAATGTGTCCATTCAAATTTAGTTTTTGGAAACTCTTACAATTCACCAGCAGTCTACCTTAAAAAGGAATTCTTACCAGCATGAAATACTTTTTTGTGTTGTTGACACATCACTCAAAGTCAGCATGGTGAAAACACTCTTAGAGGACCTCTGTTGTTTGGCTGCCATCAGCATTTTCTTCTAAATTATCTCACCAGTTCATTTCACCCAAATACTTACTGACTTTTCTAGCCCAAAGTTCCAAAAGTCCTTACACAATCCTCCCCAAAACATGGTCAGGTGTCTGTCTCAGCCCTACTCCACTCTCTGGTACCAGTCCCTGTCTTAGGTTTCTATTGCTGGCATAAAACACCATGACCAAAAGCAACTTGAGGAGGAAAGGGTTTCTTTGGCTTACAGATCATACATAGTACATCATCACTCAAGGAAGCCAGGGTGGAACTCAAGGCAGGAAGCTGGAGGCAGGGACCGCAGTAGAAGTCATGGAGGGGTGCTTTTTGTTGGCTTACTTCTCATGGCTTTTTCAGCCCGCTTTCTTATACATCCCAGGACCACCAACCCAAGGGTCACACCACTCAGCAGTAAGCTAGGCCATCCCATATCAACCATTAATCAAGAAAATGCCACGTGGACATAATCTACAGGCCATCTTATGGAGGCATTTCCTCAATTGAGGATCCGCTTCCTAAATACCATGAGCTCCTGTCAAGCAGAGAAAAACATCAGGACAATGAGTCTGTGGCAAATGTGGCTGTCAGCATTTCTTTAGAAGCTGTGTGACTTATACTTGTGCTGAGCAGCAGAGAAGTTAATTACATTCCATCGCCGAGGAGAGTGAAGATGGTGTCCCCACCCCCATAAAGCTAGCTGTGAATTTTTGTTTCCTATCTAAATCTTCCAGGATTTCCCTCCATTAGCCTGTAATATGCAGCAGTAAATACTTAAATAACACCAAAGAATTCAGTGGGGGAACTCCTTGATTCCTGTTGTCCTGTTACAGAGGCTATTGGAAGTCATTCAGATTCATACAGATTAGCCTTTCCCAGATACATTTGCTTCGTGGTTATGTTTCCTTTTTCTTTTTAAATGATGAAATGAATGACAACTATATGTGAAGAGAAGAAAGGGTGTTCAGCAACAGAGACCCGCCCCCTCCCCTGAGTGCCACTTTTGGAGCAAGAGCTTGCAGAGGCTTCAGCTCTAACCAGTAGAAACTGCCTTTGTTTGTGGAGTACAGTTTTTTTTAAATTATTATATTTTTTTAAAAGAATATTATTTTACATATCAATTCCAGTTCCCTCTGCCTTCCATCCTCCCACTCCCCCACCTCCTCCCCTCCCCTGCCATATACTCCTCAGAGAGGCCTCTCATGGGAGGTCAACAAAGTCTGTCACAACACTTGAGGCAGGACCAAGGCCCTTCCTGCTGTATCTAGGCTGAGCAAGGTATCCCTCCATAGGGAATGGGTGCCAAAGAGCCAGGAACTGCCTATTTTTGTAGATAAAATGATTTGGGATTATAGTTGAGGAAATCAAACCTGCTGAGCTCAGTGCAAAACAGCACATTCTGCACTGGCTGTAGTTTGTCCTTTGCTTCCCAGGAACTGCAGGAACTGATCACATGAAACCTGAACCTGTATCTTTCATTCTCATTCCATAGTATTAAAGCATATAAATTTAATGCGAAGCTTCTGTTCCATGTCTAGGAGAGGAAGAAGAAATTTGAAAAGGATGGTGAGAGGTTTTACTCATTACTGGACCGGCACTTACACCTGTCATCCAAAAAGAAAGAATCTCAGTTGCTAGAGGTATGTTCCCCAAGTCCGTTCCCGACTCCATCCTGTGCTGTGTTAGAAACTACAGTCATTTCTGCTTGGGAGGTTTCACCTTATAATGGCTCAACAAGGGCCATGAAAACATTTGTAGGGAATACCTGAGGTCTGGGCCCCAGGCTCTCCGAGTCTTGAGCCAGTTCCTCCACTACCTTCCCATGTTAATGAACTTCAGTCCTACTGTGTGAAAGAGTGATACTCAAGGATCTCCAGGGTCACTTTCACTTCCAGTTCCTAAGTCTGTGTTCAGATAGATTTAAACTGGTATTGTATTTGGTATATAAGGAGCAGACAGCTGTCCTTGGTGGTGTTCCATTGCCTGTTTTGGTGGGGGCAGGAAATGCTGCACTGTGGCTACCGCTTCTATGAGACTTACACTGGCTACAATTCCCCCAAGCCACTATTTAATAGGTAGCTACCAAATCATCATTACACTGGGTAGAACAAGAATAAAGTGACACCAATACAATGTCCATGTCCTTTTCTACCTTAGAGCTGGGATTCTAAATTAAGAATGTGCATTAATCTCCTAGCAGCAAGGCTCTTTCTGTACCGTGATATGTATGTTTATATAATAGTCTTGAGGGACCTGAGAGATGAGGAGGTAAAGACTTATGTCTGAACGGAGGAATTCCCTCTGTGGAAGAAGGATGCATTTCCAATTTGAGATAATCATTTGAAAAAAAGATAAAATGTATGACAAATAGAAATGGAGAAATTGCCCTACTGAAGCTAGTAGCCTCAAGGCTGAACAAGGCAAGAGATAATCTTGAGAAGCTATTTGTCCAGAATTGATACTACTCTAAAAGACTAGTGAAAGACAAGATAGTATAATCAAAAGCAGTGGACTTACATCTTCCTTTTTTGTTTTTGTGTGTGTGTTCTTTTTTTCTTTTTTTGAAACAGGGTTTCTCTGTGTAGCTTTGGTGCCTGTCCTGGAACTAGCTCTTGTA
>LOJH01015319.1:11517-23516 GCA_001685095.1 Ellobius talpinus | reverse complement strand
GCAACTTCCAAACATCAAGACAATGATGCCTGTTGTCTGCTTTGGAACCCCAGATGTGTATATGTACTGTCAATGAGACCAAGTGCATGAGGACCAAGGAATAACTCACCCAGGCTGCCTCCAAAGGTCATCTCACATCCAAGCCCCTCTACTATGCCCACCACATTTACCTCTTTGAAGCCAAATGCTAAACAAATAACTGCAGAGCAGCAGGCTTCTGGTATTGTTTAGAAAATTGCACCTGTTAATGAGGTGAAGAAAAAGGCCAGACATGGTGCCATACAATCTGTAATCCCTGCTCTCAGGAGACTGAGGCAGGAGGATCACCATGAGTTGAAGGCTAGCTTGACTTTTTGGGGGGTCTTTTTTGGTTTTTTGAGTTTCTCTGTGTCGTTCTGGCTGTCCTGGAACTCACTCTGTAGATCAGGCTGGCCTTGAATTCAGAGATCCAACTGCCTCTGCCTCCGCCTCCCAAGTGCCAGCATTAAAGGTGTGAGCCACCATTTTGTGGTGTAGCATAACCTTTTAAAGCATAAGAATAAGTTGGGGTCATAGGCAGATACACTTTTGTAAGCCTTCAGCTTCTTACCTAGACTTGCACTTTTAGGAACTGGTTGACAAATCCAAAATAGGGGTGTGTAGAATCCTCAAACTTAATTCTCTCTATTCCCTTTCATGGTTTTACCTTGGCAGTCTGGGAACAAACAGACCCAGTGCTCAGTACAGGACCAAGATGGAACATGGATCAGGTCATTGCTTTGCCGTAGCACCTGACTCTGGGTTTGGACATGGGGATATGCTGGCGAGAAGGGAGCAGCTAACTGGCATTGCCATTGTAATCCTGGAGCCCAGAGTGGCAGGTTCCCAGTGCTAACTAATGTTTCCTTAAAAGATCCTGAGATGTATGTGGGGTAACACATATTTTATCATAGTTATTCTGGCTCCAAGAGTGCAATGAAAATGTTAGCCTTGGCATATCAATCGTGTTTTACAGATGACTGTAATTTCCTGAATGTCAAAACTCCAAATTTTTCTACTAAGCAAACTTTTCAGTGGCAAAACAGATTGCCTCCATAATGTATCACTGTGGGCAGGAAAAATGAAATCTTTATGCACTGTATTATGAATCAATGAGGCATTGAGATTCTTGGAAGGGTGAGTGGACTCTGGAAAATGAAAAACTGCCGCTATTCCATCTCCACAAACCGCCGTTCGGGGAGCAGAGGCTTTGGTGGCATTCAGTGTGTGGGCCACGGAAATATCAAATTCAAGTTGAAACCAGTTCCTGTCTTTCCTTGCATTTTGAGGAGCAAATGCCACTGTAAATATAGTGGGAGTCAGGTCATTTAACAAATTCTTGCCCAAAGGCTTCCTAATGTGATTTCCTTTGCTTCTAGAATAACAGCTCTGTTGGGGCATGGCTAAAGGGAGCCTGGTAGGACTGCACATTTCATTAAGAAGAAAGTGATACACTAGTGAGAGGCTGGGGAATCTGTACCAGGTGTCGTGCATTTTGCTAAGCAATTTACTTACGTTAGCCCATTGAAGAATTGCAGTTCTGTGCAGTAGATGTCCAGAAGAGGAGAGGCACACTTTAGAGGCATTATATAATGTACTCTAGAACTTGCCTCCAGGGCATTCTGACTCCAAAGACTTAAATATGAAGCATTTGTCAGTGGTTGGATTTTCTGCATGATTCTGGGCCTATGAGGTCAATAAGAAGAGACCAGGATAGACAGAAAGAGAACCTACTCTCTTTATGAAATGCCTATGACCTTGGAGGGACATGAATTACAAGGTCTGATGAGCAGCATCCTCTAGAGCAGTGGTTCTCAGCCTTCCTAATGCTGTGACACTTCAGTATAGTTCCTCATGTTCTGGTGACCCCCTCAACCATGAAATTATTTCTTTGTCATTGCTACTTTGCAACTGTACTCTTGCTGCTGTTGTGAATCGTAATGTAAATATCTGATATGTGACCCCCAAAAGGGGTCAGGATGTCCAAAGAGTCATTTCTCCAGGTTCATACAAATACATGGTGGCTTCAGCTGTGAATATCAGGAGGAAATGAAACCTTATGAAGACAGTACATTTGGTGCTCTGTACTCATGGGTCTACTTCTATGGGTTCACCTAGCTCTAAGAGAGAAATATTTGGGAAAATATGTGACTGTCCTAAACACCTGCAGATATTTTTGCATGCCACTAATCCCTAGACAGTGAAGTATAAGAATTATTGGCACAGCTTTTGTGTGGTGTCCACATTGCATTTGGACATTAGAAGTAATCTAGAGACAGTTCATCTGTATGGGAGTATTTGTATGGTGTGGCTGTGCCTCACCCACCAGTTTAAATAAGTAAGGGAATTGACCATGTGTGGATTTGGGCATCTGTAGACACTTCTCAAACTCTTCCTCTGGATTTCTTATAAGCTCTTTGGAAAGAGAGGGAAAACAGACCATGTTGTACCTGGGGAAAACAGCATGGAGCACAGCCATTGGTGGCCATATGCTGTGAAGCAACAGGAGGTCAGTTCCCTTAGTTAGTGTGTGTGCTTCTATAGGCAGGGAGCATTGCTGAGAATGAAGACAAGACCCAACCAGAAACTTAGTGATAAAAGTCATTGGCATCATTCTGCCAAAATCCAGCCTGCTAATTTTCTCTGTAAAGCCTTGGGCTTTACCCTTTGTAACTCTAATTTCATATGAATGTGATTTATTATTGCTTTTTAGTTAGTCCACAAAATTTATCACTGTACCTTACTCTTATTTATCCCAGTTTCTTCTTTCCCACTCTTTCTGGTCCCCATGCCTCCTCTCTGCATATCACATGTATTTTAAACCAGAGGTTTCTGACAAGTTCTCAGCTCCAGCATAATTCCCGTGGGGTCCTTTGTGTTCCTTCTTAACTGCTCTTTCTTTCCTCTAAACTTGACATTCAGTATTATGCATGCCTTGTACACCGCCTTCTCCACCCCAAACCATCTCCTCTCAATGTGGGGTCTGATTGTAAGTTCCCAAGAGGCTCTTTTGGAGGTCCTTTAGTCTCCTCTATGGAAACTATAAATCTTAATAGCTTATGACTGCCAGGAGGTGGTGACTCACGCCTTTAATCCCAGCACTAGCGAAACAGAGGCAGGTGGATCTCTGAGTTCCAGGTCACCCTGGTCTACAGAGCGAGTTCCAGGACAGTCAGGGGATACACAGAGAACCCTGTCTCGGAAAAAAAGAAAACATAATAAATATATAAATAGCTTAAGATTCTCTAAGTCCCTATCATTCACACACACACACACATGCACGCATGCACACATGCACACACACACACACACACACACTCATTCACAAGGTAGATTCTTAAACCAAAGGCATACATCTTCTATTGTGGACTTCTGGCCTCTGTTCCCCAGCACTCTTCAAATCATAGCACCCCACCAGGCTGGTTTTGGTTTCTTGTGCTGGTAAGAGTTACAGAAAGCCCCACACTACATCACACCAAATTCCTTTCATTCTAAAATAAGCAAAGTGGCACAGGATAGCAAAATAAGACTGGATGTCTAGACATGGATTTAAGACATATGCAACTTGATCGCTTACTAGGTATGTGACCTTTCACCTTTCTGGGCACTAATTTCTGTGTTTTGTGGAATGGACTAGACCTGTCTATTTTGCAGGCATGCCATGAGGATCTAATGAGAGTGAAAGCAAACATGCTACGTTAAAAGATCTTTTTCAGGACAAAAGAAGAAAGAGGCCGTGGTGCCTTTGGAAAGGTATGGAGCAATAGCGCTTTCATCCCTGAAAATGTGCCAGGGCTTCTCGTGAAGCACCTCAGTGCTAAGGCCCCCAGCATCCCAACAGAGCTTGCTCTGGTGAACTGCAGCACCCCTGGCTTTTCCACAGCAGAGTACCTGCCCATATAGCAACTGTCAGTCCATTCTTTTCAGGTGAAGGTCGGTGTGTTCTCCCCACACCTTGACTCATGAATGTTAAATGGAAGGAGATGGAGAAGGGGGGCGACAGAACTTCAAAAATAGCCCTGGGGAAATCACATCTTGCTGTAAGTTACTGTGTTCATGACTGATTCATGATTCTGGAAAGGGTGGGGAGTTTGATCAAACTGTCACCAAATGGTCTCATTTCAAATTACTTTGCTTTCTTTGACCAGAAAGAAAAAAAAAGCCTCTTGATGATGACTGTGGAAATGGCCTTTCTCTGGTACATAGTAGCCAGCTCCCTGCAGGCTGTGACTCTAGGAAGGCCTTTTTGCTGCTTGGACTTTCCTCACTGAGTGACGAGGGCATGCCGCTGCCCTTTAGGGGTGTGGCATTCTCACAGAATTTTTCTGTTGCTCTTACATAGGTGATATCTTGGTCAAATGCATTTCCTTCCAGACCCGATATTTTGAGAAATTTAAGCAAAGGAAGGGGGCAGTGGGAGAGGGGCAAGAGACAGAGGGAGACCAGACAGAAAGATATGGGTCAAGAGATGGACAATGCCAACCATGTGAGCAGTTAGACCTTCTGACAGCACAGGACAAGAAGCAACAGCAGCTAAGGGTAGAGTATTTCAGGCTTCAGTGGGAAGAACTGGGAAAGAAACAGCCTTTGCTTTGGTAGGATTATGATGGTCACATCTGCTGCTGCTGGGGAAAGGCCAGCTTTGGGGCCCATTATCTCTGATGGATGGAACAAGGAACTGATGTAGAGCAGGTAGGAGAAGATGAAAAGGAACATCCTAGGCAAATTATAAGGTTTCATGGCAGATGCTTCATCAATTTTCCCTCAAGTATGACATCTTGTAAGATGTCTGACCCTTAAAAGGTGCTCAACTGTTTGACTCTTGAGGCTCTTACAGAACAAGTCTGTGGTTGATGAGACAAAACTGGAGAAAGGAATTAGTGTTTACTGTGCAAAAGAACAGTGAAAATCACTGCCTTGGACGTTTTAGAAGAGCTGCCTTCTAGTCCTGGACCCAGTGGTGACTAATTGCATCTCCTTGGGCTAATCGCCTACTTATTTGGAAGCCTAATTTCCTCATTTTGTTTTAATGCTTGCCTTCTATTATTCATAAAGAGAGAATGATCAAAGAAATAGCCCATCTTTATTAAGCAGACCTCTCAGGCTCATTGTTCTCCCCCATTCCTCCACCATTCCCTCTCTCCCTGTTTTCCTCCTCCCTCTCCCCTCTTATGGATGAAGATTTTCTTCAGTCCACCTTTGTGTACCACCAGTACAGGCCAGAGGGTAGCATCAAGAATCTACGGCCTTCAAAGGCCTCCAGTCCACTTCCAATCACCATCTCAGAGTGAACCTCACGTCTAGTAAGAAAGACCAAGCGAGGCAGGGAAGCCCTGCCCTGCATGCGGAACATATATGAATGAATACAGCTTTGTATTGGCACATGTTCGGTGTCAGCACTGAATGAAAAAGCCCAAGGATAGTGTTCCTTTCTAGGACTTGCCTTAAGTTGGGAACTCAGGATCAGACATCTCCCTCCGAGTGAGCACTAAACTGTGAGACCTCTTTTACGGCTTTGAGATCATCCAGTGAAAAGAAGTGAGCTTCCCCCATCAGAGGAACTGTCTTGGCATAAAGCCCATTTCTGTTTGCTAGTCATCTGATCATGATATCTAAATAATAATAATAATAATAATAATAATTTTAAATTTAAAAAAATTAAATGCTGAGTAAGGAACTGGAGACTTTATTTGGGACTGTGGCTCTACCCCAAGTAGAATGTGTGCGTCCTTACCCTTCATCTCTAAGTCTTGGTGTGTCATTTTTCAACTGTTTGGGCTGAGGGACCTTTAAGAGGCCTGTCAAGGCTCTGAACAATATATGGATTTTTCATCTACACCTGTGATGACCTCTGTCTTTAATCAGGTGGCAAGTTCTACTTACAAGACATAGCTTGGACTATCTACAAAGCAACCATAGCAAAGTGCATGTAAATTGGCACGTGGAATATTCCAGCCAATCCCCTCTGAGAACTACTCCCCGGCATGACAAACAGCATGACCCCTCTCCTTTTCCACAGAGTGAGGCTCTGTTTTGCACAAGATGGTGTTTATAGCATGCCATTTTTAAAAACTTTCAGCTCTGTCAAAAACTGTGGCATGTTTACATATTCACAAAACAAAACGAAACTGTGACTTATGTTTTACAGTATACATTGGCACTGGATTTCATGCACTATAAATTTACTCAGTCTGAAATGTTTTAGACCTGAAGAGAAATATCTCTCTCTGGGATTCCAGACATTCCAGTGTGATTTTTGAACCGCTACCTAGAGGAGCCTATCATGCATGGGGAGGGGGCGGGTAATGGTGAGGGCACTCATCCCTTGGCTTCCCAATACTGCACCACTGGTTACAGAGGAGGGCTCTTTGTGTCTTCAAAGGGAAACAAGGCCGTCCAAACTTATTTTTCTACATGAACGATAGCTACCTCTCTGATGTATGGAATCTATAGTCCTCTTACAGGCTGACTTTAAAGATGGCAACTTCTGCCAAAGCAGGTGCTTGACGTGTTCAGTCCATCTACCCTCCTCTGCTCACTCCAGCTTGCTGCCAGATACTTAGAGCAAAAGGTTAGATGACAGATTAATGAGATCTATTTATTTATTTGTTTGTTTGCTTGTTTATTTGTTTATTTATTTATTTATGTGTTAGCACTATGAAGGCCCAAGGAAGTAGCGGTCCTATACTCATGTTGATTTCCACACACAGGGTGCTGCCATGTTCTTCAGCATGTATGTCTTTGGCAGCTGGAATAACTAAAGGAAACTCTCTCCAGGGGAATAAGCCTATGCGATTCATGACCACGCCAGCTCTCAAGACTCTGAATGGTTCCAATTCTTTCCAGTTGAAATGGTTAAGAAGGTCTGCGTCTCCCCACCAAAGCCAAAGTTTACACTTCATTTTTGTCAGCACCTTAAAACAATATTGGAGCTCATTAAAAATCAACCCGGGGCACAAGAAGGGCAGCCTTCATTTAGGAGAAACTTTCCCCCTGTGCCGTTCTGGAAACTAGCACAATGCTGAGAGCAGGCACTTTTCCTGACTAGGTTTCCTCTAATGATTTCTTCAAAAGAACACTTGAGGAGGTGCCTGCCTGGCTGACAGTGTGTGCACAGCAGACCCTGGGTGAATGAATGGAACCAGCCAGCTTAAAACAGCCCTAAATAATATTTATTGACCACTTACCATGTGAAAGGAACATGACTTGCTTCTGTGTCATTGTGGCAGTGCTTAAAGGGGTCCATATGCCTTTGCATTTCTCGCAATTTGTAGACAGCAAAAGAACAGATTATCAGTTTCTGCATCTGTGGAATGGAAAGCTGAAACTAAAGTAGTTATCAGCTACATCCCAACCCCAAGGCCCTGGAGCTCTGAAAGGCTTCAATTCCATTCCTAAGGCTTCATAGTGGGACCACAAAACTGCAGCATTAGTCCCCGTCATTTAATACCCTGTCAAGGTCAACTGCCTCCTATTCCAGGTGTTGTTTCCCCCACCAGGCTGCTTTTGCTCCTGGACCATGGCAACTGAAGCTGGGTACAAGAGTTTGGGCTCAGGGCTTATGCAGAACTACCAGACAATCAGTATCTGGCTGTGTGATTTTTGAAGGATGGTTGACTTGAACCTTTTTGCTGAATATCCTTATCCATATAACAATACCAACAGCAATAATAGTAACTAACACTTTTTCAATATTATCGTTTAAGCCCCCTAGCTTCAAAAGTCAAAGGACAGTCCATTCGATCCTTGGATGTGTGGGTTACTGAATTAGATATCACTTGTGTCTTAGCTTTATTACCTCCAAGTTGAAACCTGAAGCATCTTGTGGTTTACAGTGGTTGTACTGGCCAATCAAAAGGCAGGGCAGAACCATCTGATTTCCAGCTCATTAGGTTATAGGAAGTATCATCTGACGAGCTAGACATAAACAAGCATGACCAGAGAGAGGCTGTTTAAAAGCTTCCTTGCCTGGTTCTGATGCCACGCGGTATGAGATTCCCACTCCTCACACCCACCTACTCATGTTGGCGTGGGAGGAAGGAAAAGATCCAACCCCTATCGCTTGCCTCAGATGCCCACCCCCAAGGTTTGGCAGCTTAGCATAGAATGTCACATAGAAAGAATAGAAAGACTCAGAACCCCCGAGAAATGCCATGTGGGCAGGAAGGAGGTCCTGGAAGGGAAGTTAAGTAGCCTGAGCTCGTTAATCAATGGCAAACTTGTTTGCATGGGACTTAAAGAAATTGTATTCCTTCATGTCTCCTGCAACCCTGCCCCATCTACCTACCTCACGCACACACTGAAGAGTGTTTTCTCTAAAAGTACCCTCCTCCTCCAAAACACTTCAGCTATTAATGAACCGGAACTCTCAACAAAATTTTAGAAGACAAAAATAGAGGTGGTTGGGAAGTGCTGTAAGCTGCAAAGGTTTTCATGATGCCAAGAAACTCAGTGGATTCTGGGTAGACTGGTGACCACGGGCCATAAAGCTTGGAATTTCACATCTTGTTAAAAAAATTCCCAGTTTTCCCACAGTTTGCAAAACCCTTATTATTTATATATTTTGAAACCTATGGGGCTTTGGGAAAGAGGGGAGTGACTTTTTTCAGTTAATACCCCCATGACTGATTACATGAAAAACTCCATCTCAAGTTTGAATTCAGTCATAATAGAAGTCTTTCTTTTCCATAGAAGAAAAAAAACTGAATCATTTGTATGTCCCATAAAAGATATCACCATAAACCACACTTCCGTTTTCATGAAGGCCATTTGTGCTCTGAGAAGGTTTCCCATGTCACAACCAACCCCCCCAGGGGGGGAGTTTGTTAAAATGTTACTTTATACCTAGAGAACTAGTCTCTTTGTTGAGGTATGAAGAAGAGCTAAAACATTTCCAAGAAGAGCTGAATACAGCCACTTGTTACTTAAAGACTAGGCCATGTCTTGAGACACTTGCCATTAAGAATATTTGTTGTCTATGTGCCATAGAGCGTGCTACGCCAACCTAGAAAGTATAGTTCAGGGCACGCCTAGGCTGTGTTTTAATCATCTTGGACCACCCTAATACATGAGTTCCATCTTTGACAAAAAACATTGTAGCTCATTTGGTGGGAATGAGTCCTTCAGCCTGCTGCAGGTTGATTTTCTGTTCAGAGATATTTTCTTGGACATGACACCCCCTGCTAAGGAAAGAAGTTCATCTCTTGAGTGACCATAGAGCGTTTTGGTCATCCTATAGCTCTGTGGAACCCTAAGAATTGGTTCTGTCACACTTGGATCCCTGGGTGAACCAAGTAAAATGATAGGCCACAGTATTAGCTTGAAAGGGGTAAGTAGAGGTTTAGCGTCCACATCATTTGGGATTTCCAGTGTTGGGAAGACAATGAAATGAAATCATGGGTATCAATGCTCTGTGAAGCTCATTGTCTGCACATGTGATGCCTCTCATGTTTCACTAGATAAAGCTTGACTACTAAGCCACAAGACTGTTGTGGCAAATGTACCAAAACTAGAACATCTGAATGATTGTCCACCCACTGCGAAGTCACAGTCTTCTTTAAAGAGGCTGTTGCCACTGCTGATCACAGCGTTTATGGAACTCCCCTTTGGGGACTGTCAATATATGAACCACACAAGAAAATCAATTCAAACATCAACTGCAGGGCTGGAGGGATCTGGTCCCATCAGAGGCATGTTTGCTTTTAATTCAATTTACCGTGCTTTTATTTAGCTGAGGCTCATATATTAATGTTGTTTGAACTGAAAGTCATCCTCCTTGCTTGGACTGTGTTACTTGCATGCAGCGAGAGGATCATAGCATTTACTTCAGCCTTTTTTTAGCTGAAGGTGGAGCCCAGTCTCTCAGCAATAATGTTTCAAGCACATGTATACCCCCTACCATTGGCTTAGATTACTTAGTTTAACAACCATAACTCTGGTTTTCTATCACTCTCTATTACTCCAAAACCAAGGTAAGTTGTGTAAAGACTGAACTTTCAGAAAAGAAATCTGAAGTAAACTATAGGTATAATAAAATTTTGCTCCTGTTGATTTGGGTTAAGAAACTGTTTCCTTTCTTAAATTAACTTTTTATTGATCACTCCTGTGACCTTAACTGCTATGAGTTTTCTGGCCTTCACCCACTTAAAATAAAATGGCCTTGATATTTATTTCCTCTATGAATTGTGTAGAAAAATCCTATGATGGCCTTTTGTGAACCAGTGGTCTCAAAGGAAAGTCAACATTTACAACTTGATCCTCAGAACTTTGTTCAGGGAACGGGCATCCGCAGAGATACCAGCAGGATCTTGGGCTTTCTTTCCATGAGAGCTTCACTTGATTGGAAAGACTTCTGATGGCTGACACCACACCTCTAGGCCAGAGATTCTCCAGCTCCAATGTGTTAGGGTGCGGCAGAATTCCCAAGAGAGCTCACTAAAGCACAGGTTCCAGAGCCCTGAGACCCAAGTTTTGGAATAGTGGACGACTCAAGAAGCTCCAAGAGGATGGTGGTGCTGGTGCTAGGTCCTTACATCTAGAACCAACCACTCCTTTAATTTCTTCATAAAGCTGCAAGACCTGGGGTTTTGTCCCAGAAATGGAACGAGAAAACAAATGAAACAAAAACCCTTTTCCAGAAGAAGATACACATGTAAATGCCCTTGTTTTAACTTCAGACATGACCTTGGGCCATGCTGTTCCTCTCAGAGTCTCCACTTAATGCATAAGTGATGGGAACAAAGCACTCCTAGCTATGGGCTTGAGGTGAGCAAGTACCTGCTCTCCACAGGCAGACCTTTCTACTTGACTGTAGTTAGTGAGTTCTTTCAAGGTTGGCCCAGTGTGCTATCCTGTGTTACTGGTTCCTAGGGGCTCTTAGGGCCTCTGCTCCTCCTGCTTCTACAGTGGAGGCCTTGAATCAGATGAGTTGCTGCTGCAGCTCTTTCTTCTTGCACGGACAAATATGTGCTTCTGTGACTTCTACCTCGGGTTCTTACTGCAGAAGAAGTCAACAGTAAAACAAAGAGCAAAAGCACGCTTGATCTTCACTCACATTTTAATGGCCTTGATCTTCCCAACCTCCTTTTAAAGTGGCCTACGGCGTGAGAAGTCAGGTACAGCAGCTGAATATAACCAGATCTCCTTAAAACGCTCCATCACCAGTACCAAATGGTGTTTCTGTTACTGAATAGTGACATCTAGTGGCTCTTCATTATCAAAGAATAAGATGTACATTTTTTCGTGTTAGCTGCTCTGGCTGCCTTCATTCAATACTCTTTCATTAATCACTTACTTTCTGTCAAACATCATGCTAGGCCCAGAGGAGCTTATATCGATAAACAATACTTATTCTTTACTCTGTTAGTGCTCGTAGCCCAGAAGGGGAGGCAGAAAAATCACTAGATAATCACAGCATATTGTAGTGATTGTCCCAGTAGGAGCATCCCAGGGCAACCGGGTAGAGGCGGGGAACTTGTTTTGTCCAGAAAGGTTTTATGGAGGAGAAAACCTTTGAGTAAGTAATGTGTCATTTTCTAGGTGATGTATGAAGGACAAATAGAAAGAATGGGTACACTATATACAAAGGCAAGGGCCCTGTAAATCATTAACTGGGATAAACGTGAACAATGAAAAGGATTTTTATATCCTTGGAATATGACATATAGAACAGAATTTCTCAATTGTTGCCATTTGGAAGATGTATGATTCTTTGTTGTAAGATGCTTGGTCTTGTAGAATGCTTAGAGATGTTCTAGATTCAACCCACTGAAAACCAACACGAACTGTTCCTTCTAGTTGCACCAGTCAAAATCAATTTTGTCAGTTATCAGTATCCCAGAGTTAGCACAGTGAAAGGTATGCTCATAAGAGACTAGACTGTGTAGCGAGAAGCCACGTGAGTTTGTTAAGGGTTCTCAAGCATTTATTTAGGTATAAAATAGGGGTAAACACTCACTGATACAGAACAGGTTAGCCACTGC
>LOJH01015319.1:0-11422 GCA_001685095.1 Ellobius talpinus | reverse complement strand
CATTCTGACCACCCAAGAGAACTTGGGAGCAAGAAAGGGCAAGACCCTCTCCCTAAGCTTATAAACCGTCACGTCCGCAGACAAGACCACGCCCTAGGATTCATAATCTCACAACAAGACTAGACAGAAAAAAAAGCTGGGCCCAACCCACGTGGCTATGTCTAATGCAGAAGACCTGGGTTTTTTATAATAACTTTGAGAGAGTATTAATGGGAGGACTTAGTGGGGAATGACAGGTCAGATGTAGATGTGGGACTGTGGAAGGAGCATAGGCCTGGATGCATACAAGTGGCCTAAGACACTGCTGGAGCAATCATCTAGAACAGAAGTGATAAGGGCTTGCCACCTGCGTAGTGACACAAAGGTTGGCTCTGAGAGACCTACTAAGCCTCAGCATCAGCCAGTCATGGGGAATTGCTTAGATATAAATAATTCTTGAGGCAAAAGAGTTAGAGACTACACGGCTTTTTCTTTGGATCTTATTGTCTCCAAGATTTCTTATCAATGACAGGACCCTGTATATGTGAAATAGGCTCACAGTATGTTGAGCCCAGAAAGACAGAACATACTCATCCACAAGTTAAGTGAAGTGAATTTGTTCATTATAGATGGGCAGCAAAGATTGAAAGAAGCCAGGATCCATTATGAGCTAGTTTTCCGAGGCCCAAGAAAGCCACTCGGGAGCATAGAGTTCAAATGTGCCCGTCAGAGCCAGGCGTGCTTCTAATATGGCTATTAAGAGGCTGAGGCAGGAGGATCATGAGCTTCAGGCCAGTCTGGGCTATATACTGAGCTCCAGACTAACTTGAATATCTAGCAATACCCTGTCATAAAAATTTAAGTGTTTATACTGCACTTAGACCACAGTAAAAGATCCCCACTTTTTTATCTTAGAAACTATATGTCTCTTTAAAAATGTTTGAAGTGCATTGCACTTCTAGGGCAAAGGAACAAAGTCTGGGCAGGTCCTCCCCAACTCGAGATTTTTTGTTCCTTAGGAAGGACAGCAGCAAGACGGGGGCTGTTTCAGGCCATTCCTTCTTATCTCAAAATACTTAGAATGTGCATTCCAAGCATATTCTGCAGTAATCTCAAAAGCTGCCTGCGAGAAACAAGAAAAGGTTGGGTTAATCCAAGACCACCTGGAGAGCAGCTGTCCTGCAAAAGAAGGTGGCTAGCCTTGGGCTGTCCTGTGCCACTAGAGGCACCATGGTCATACAGGTGCACTGAATGATCAAGCTTCCCATTAACCCAGGAAACTGATGGACTCATGACTCCAATTTCACAATGTGAAATCTGTTCATTTTAATTAAATGACACGTTTGGTCGCAAGACAATGCTGTCCAATTATTGCTGAGTGAAACCAACTGTGTATGATTTTCCTGGGGATGAGCTTGCCTTGCTCTTTGAAAATTAAACCAGTCTGTTTCACAGTACCAGTTGGGTTTATACCAATCTGCAGGGAGGTTTCTAGCAAATGCCACAGACCTGCAATATTTTGTCCTATTTTAATCAGTGCCTGGATGCAGACACGGCCAAGAAGAAAGTGTGCTGAAAGTACTGGGAAATATAATCAGAATACAGATGCATTTTTGAAAGGCTTGGGCTTCCTTTAGAAGGAAGAAATTGAGCAAAGTCACAAGCCACCTACACCCATCCAGGACGAGCAGACTGAGTTTCAAAACTCAGCTATTTCCTGGGTTAATGGAATGCCTGATCTTTCAGCACACCTGTGTGCCCATGGTGCCTCAAATGGCACAAGACAGCCCAAGGCTGACCAACCTAGGACCAGCAAGACAGCTTGGGGGTAAAGGATCTTACTGACAAGTCTAGTAACTTGAGTTTGATCCCTAGAGCCCACATTGTAGGACAGAATGGCCTCCTGAAAACTGTCCTCTGACACAGGCACAATGTATACTTGTGTTCAGAGTACACACACACACACACACAAATAAGTAAATGAAAAAGTAGAAAAATTCTGTTTGTTGTGTCAGTGGTTTGGCATGGCCTCCAAAAGGGCCATTGTGTTCATGACTATCCACCTTACTTTTGAGACAGGGGGTCTCTCTAAACCCGGAGCTCATTGATTGAGCTAATCTGACTGGCCAGTGAATTCCATGTTTCCACCCGTTTCTGTCTCTGCAGTTCTGGAATTACAGACACACACTGTACACCTGACTTTTATGTGGATTCTGGGGATTGGAACCCAGGTCCTCATGTTTGCAAGGCAAACACCTTCCCAAATGAGCCCTCTTCCCAGACCCCAGTATATTATGTTTACTTATTTTCCCACCCTCCAGCACACAAGGTAACTGCAGGGGCCAAGGAACACTGAAGATCATCAGCACGTCTTCCTTTTCGCCATTGGGTCTGCTTTTCAGCAGCATCAGGTGCTCCCAATTGAGCCCATCTAGGTCCCTGAGACGGTTTTCCCTGGAAGATGGAGCTATTAATGTAATCTCCAGTTTTTTTGCGATCTGAATCTATGTAGCTATATATCAAGGGAGTTGTGTGTGTATGTGGTATGATGTGGTGGTAGTGTGTGTGTGTGCGTGTGTTATGGTGTGGTGGTAGTGTGTGTGTGTGTGTGTGTGTGTGATAATACTACAGTGTGAAAACTGAGACTACACCCACTGCCCATGTCATCATTTCATGCATGTGACCTTTGGTCAGAGGTATGTTGGATTACCCCCTTCAGAATTCAAGGACCTTGGAGAGGTCTCAGTCACTCCATGTTTCCTCCTTTTGTGTGTGAGTGGTGCTTATAAAACAGTGATTGACACCCTAACCTTGGAAGTTGACTATATCTGGTCTGAAAGTTTAAGTCTGGGGGCAGGAAAGCCACAAGCTTGCACAGTAATGCACTCTATGATTTGCCAGATGATGTCACTGTAGACTTAAACCAGCAAAACAAATTAGGATTGGAGGGCTGTCAGCTATGCATGAAGGTGACTTCATTATACCTCACCCCCTGCCCAAGAGTCCCCATTACAATGCATGCCTGCCTGCAGAAACTGGCTAAAAGGTTAATCCAAATGTGTCACTGGATTAAATGAATTTCTTTACTTTCTAACAATCAGGCTAATTGCTACTAAAATATCTTGCCTTGTGGTTTGCTCCATAAATATGTTGTGAATGAACAAAGGAATGAATGAAAGGCAAAACTAGCCGTGGATGCCACATGATTGAAACACAGAGGATAGAACCTAGGAACCGCTGAGATGGCAGAAGGCCCCGAGTCTGAGCTGGGAGAAACCTTTGCTTGTTGAATGTTGAATAGTCCAGGTAGTTGAGAAGGTCCTCTCTGGTGCTCTCTCAGAACATCCACAGTTCCTTCAGATGGAAATGGCAAAATCAGAAAAGTTGCAAGCCATTCCTTGAGTTTCCTTTAAGAAATATACTCGGTCTTTATTGTTGATTTTTTTTTTTACCACAAATATACCTTTCCAACAACCCCATCTCTCGTCTACTGTATTGAATGACAATTCCTGTCTCAGCAAAAGCACAATTGCGGGGGAATTTCTCCATGTGATTATGCCTAACCACATAGACCTTGATGTATGTGGGTTGTGGGCTACGAGTGTGTACGTACTATGTATGTGCTTGAGTGTGTCGGCCAGTAAATTTAAATGTCTACTACACTGCTGTCTGTGTAGAGAACTTTATCTATTTGTGACTCAAAAGGAAAGATGGCTTTCCAGCAAAGCTTCCACACTCGTTCTATTTGTTCAGATGTTCAGTGAATAAAGAAAAAGAATATCTGGGAGCTGACAGTTAACTTTCTTATCCTGGGAATGGTACTGTGTAAGCAGAGGTAGATGCTTGCAAATATGGCGTTGGCAGCTACATGCCTACTTTAGACCGTACTAACCACTGTGTTTATTTCTGGAGGCCCCGATGCTCTGCCAGCCTCTACATTCCATTTCTCTAATGTATGAGCCCTAAGGATATTCTGGTAATAACCAGAATGGAGAGTATCATGTCAAATAATTTTGGTGTGATTTTCTTTTTTCCATAGCATTTCCAGATTAGACCAGATTATTGGAAAAAGGCTTGTGCATTGCTCATAAAGAAATGTTAGAATTTTACCTCCCTTATCAACTCCGTTTCACTTCCATGAGTCATTTGCTTCAGCTGAGTCTTCATTTTGTGATTTGTTTAATAAGGGTTTAGGGGTTTAGAGTATAAAATAAAATGGTTGTGTACTGGGCCAATAGGGCCATTGGGAAGAGGACAAAGGAGGGTAAAACACAGCAAGGTTGTTATCCAGAGTCTAAGAATTTTATGCCTGCTGTGGATACCGTGTCAGGAGATTGGATAAATGAATTTGCTATGTGGTTATGCTAGTTGGCTATAGAGAGGGGACCACAGCACAGTTTGCAGAACAAATGCTACCAGCTCTCTGTCGCTCCTCTGCTGCATTCCTTAGTGGCCATGAACATCACATATGCCACCCACCTTCCTGACAGCGCTCATGTCAGCTACACTTCTGACTGTTGCTCCTTATGCTTTGCCCATAGGAATTTCCACTACATCACCATCCTCCGAGATCCAGTGTCTCGGTACTTGAGTGAATGGAGGCATGTCCAGAGAGGGGCGACATGGAAAGCATCCCTGCATGTCTGCGATGGAAGGCCCCCGACCTCTGAAGAACTGCCCAGCTGCTACACGGGGGATGACTGGTCTGGCTGCCCTCTCAAAGAGTTCATGGACTGTCCCTATAATCTGGCCAACAACCGCCAAGTGCGCATGCTGTCTGACCTGACTCTAGTGGGCTGCTACAACCTCTCTGTCATGCCGGAAAAGCAAAGAAACAAGGTCCTTCTGGAAAGTGCCAAGTCCAATCTGAAGCACATGGCATTCTTTGGCCTCACCGAGTTTCAGCGCAAGACCCAGTACCTGTTTGAGAAGACCTTCAACATGAACTTTATCTCGCCGTTTACCCAATACAATACCACTAGGGCCTCTAGCGTAGAGATCAATGAGGAAATCCAAAAGCGTATTGAGGGACTGAATTTTCTGGATATGGAGTTGTACAGCTATGCGAAAGACCTCTTTCTGCAAAGGTATCAGTTCATGAGGCAGAAGGAGCATCAGGATGCCAGGCGGAAGCGTCAGGAGCAGCGCAAGTTTCTGAAGGGAAGGTTCCTTCAGACCCATTTCCAGAGTCAGAGTCAGGGCCAGAACCAGAGTCCAGGTCAGAATCTGAGTCCGAATCCAAATCCCAACCCAAATCAGAACCTGACTCAGAGTCTGAGTCAGAACCTGACTCAGAGTTTCAATCCCATGATCCAGAAGGAGAACCGGGGAAGTAAGAAGCAGGGCTCAGGCCACGAGCAGAGTGATAGCAGCAACAGCAACGGCACCAACGACTACATAGGCAGCATAGAGACATGGCGCTAACTGGCTCGGGAAGGGGTGTGCACACTGCTTCCTCAAGCACCACCAAAAAGATGGTGTGTATCTAACAAGATGGAAATGTCCAAACACACCCTGCTTCCTTCATTTTGGAAGTTCAAAAAACAAGTGTAGATGTTGCCTTTACAGTTGCCTTTTGATTCAGTGTTACACCGTGTGTGACTAAAACAAATCTCAGTGTGTAATTAAATTGTCTTTTTTTGAGATGAACTATTTCTGCAATCCAAGAGCCAAACCAGACTCACCAGAAATTGCAGTTTAGATATTTTAAGAAGGTCTTAAATTAGGTATGGAGAAGAAAACACGAAATGTGGCCATTTAAACTTATGGCTAAGAATCAGATTTTAAATGATTCCGGATACTCTGTTAAAACCCAATTTTGAAAGCCACCCCCTGCCCACCTGCCAGAAGGAAGCATAAGTAAAAACATGAACAGACTAAAAGACACTCAAACCTTCCATTTCCTTCTTGTTTTAACAAGGAGTCTATTTAAACAGAAAAACAACTGATGATAAATTTTGCCAAACTGTAGAAAGTAAACAATTTCTCACTTAAATGTGGGTGGGTTAATGAAAAAATATGGCTTTTCAAATAGATTTGGATTCGTGTCTTGTAATTTAACAGATGTTTAAAATTTAAAATTTTTCTACCTTCTGCTGATTAAAAGGTTTTAAACAGGGTATATCTCATATTTACAAAGCATTTTTCCAAATGGAATACCAATGGAAAGATCCAGTTTCCAGATGGTTTCAGGGCACTGTAATTTCAACAATTTCAATCTTTTTGGCGCTGCTTCTCATTCACTTTAATGCTTCTCCAAGTTGTGCTCATTCCAAATGAATCCATGTATAGAATTCCTTCATCATCTAAATGGTGTGTTGCTAAATCTCTTGTGGTATTTAATCCTGGATTAAAGTCAGGACTTTCTATAGAATTGTCTTATCAATGTCTGTGTAGTAAGGCCCTTAACAAGAAAGTCTCAAGCAGGAGAGTGTGTCTCTAAATATTGCTGAACTTATTATTCTTGATCAAATTGAACCTGAATGTGAACTGTTCTTTATTTTGTTTGTTGTAATGTTTCCAGTTTGGCTGGCTATTTCTGGCCCATGGTTCTTTTTGTGTTGAAAGATTTGTACACAATAACGAGAGCAAATTTTTTTCAAAGACAATGGTACTAAATTAGAACATTAAGATAGCCAGAGTTACTAAATAATACCAAAACCTGCCTCTGGATACTTGGGGTTAACACTTTTACCAGGTTTTTATTTATGAAAACTCAGAAGTGAAAAATATTCTGCAGTGAAGCTAAGTTTCAAGAACATACGAGTTGAGGATAGTTTGGTAGTGTAAGTCTGTGTAATTGCAGTGATGGCATCAGTTGCAAATTGAACAAAGGAAGAATTATGTCCCCGCTGTGTTGAACATCATACTGCTTGGCAATTTCCACTTCATGGTTGTTGCTACACTTCTATAAGAACTTACATTAATCCTTTGGCTTTCAATCAAACACAGTGGCTAGAAGTGGCATTTGTTTTCAAGAGGGACATGCTTAGAAGTGATATGTAGCACAGTCTGCCCAAGTGCATAACCTGGTGTCATCTGTAATAATATGGCCACAAGTTGGACAAGAAATTGAGTATCTGGGTCTAAATGGATTTTCTTGACTCTGAGCTCTGTCACAATATCTACAGATTTTGTTTTGTGGTATTGCAGTGTTGAGAATTATGATACCTTAAAAACTGGAAGGAATTTTTAAAAGCACATCTTGAAGTCAAAGTGTTTTAGAATAAACCTATTTGGTGTACATTGTGTTCTTAAAATATTCTGTAGATCACTATGATATTTCAGTTTCTTTAGTTTTAATTGAAAATGTTTACTCTTAAAACTGACAGTGTTGGAAAGCAGGACAAAGTCTGAGCCAGTGGAAAAGCTCATTACAGGAAAAAAATATGTGTTATTGCTGTGGTGTGCATGGTTTGCAGAGATTAAGTGCGTTTTCTCTGTCTCTACTGATTACTGTATATAGAGAATGGTATAAATAGACATTTTGTCATCATCATGTAAATCCCACGATTTCAAACTGTAAACATCTGTTCAGTGGTGTAGCTTTACAAACCGTTCACTGATTTTGTGTAATTTAACAATAGATGTGAAATAAAGTTTCAATTGCAAGTTTTGAGTGATCTCATGATTTCAAGGTAAGGTTTACAGCCACTAGACCTGTGACATCATAAGCAAAACAGAACTGGGACCTTTTCTCAGACAGTGCTTTTCTTTACAGTGGACAGCAAAGGATGAAAATGAGACGGTCCATTCTACTCCTTTTTGCCAAAATGGCTTTAATTTGTGATGCTTCCTCCTTGGAGGCCATGATTTGAGTAAACCAAAATTATCCGTGAAATACAAGGTTTGCCATGCAAATGAAATCTACCCATGTTTTAATTTAAAGGTTATTATAGTAGGTGCTTTCACATGTAGTGGGATGCAAAAAAGAGAAATACTCTTAATTGCCTACCTCTTCCTTTTATCCACAAGAAAAAGGTTAAAGGTAAATGTTAACATTTTGGCTTTGACCACAGTTTGCTCTAATTATATTCGGCATACACATCCCCCCCAAGTCTTTGGGGTTAGGACTATGGGTAGAGATGATTTGTGCTAGCTCTTTCTCAAAGAGAATTTAAATATTCATTGAAAGGGATTAAAGGGGAAAAATCTACAGGTTCAGTGACTGTTAGTATCCTCTGCTTATAAACTGTTCTTGTGAAGTTTTTCATACCAACTGTTGAACAGTAGTAACCCAGGAAACCAGACTTGGAGTACAGCTCAGGTAAGTCCCCGATTTCCAACCCTAGCATCACAGAAAAATGGTTAACTAAAGGTCTCCATTATATGAAGGCCCCCATGCCTCCTGGGAATGGGGGATCTGGACTAAACTGGAAACTGCTTAGTATATTAGTTAAATTTTTATTGCTATGATTTATAAAACCCAAACTTTTAGAAGCGTTTGCTCCGACTTACAATTCCAGAGGGACACGTCCTTCATGGTGGAGAGGCGTGACAGCACCAACAGGCCTGGTAGCTAGAGTGGGATGCTGAGGTACATCTTCAGTGGCAAGCAAGAAGCGGAGAGAGAAAACTAGAAATGGTGAGAGGCTTTGAATCTCAAAGCTTTCTTTCAATGGCTACTTCCTCCAGCAAGGCCACACCACCTATTCCTGCTCCAGATAACGCCACCAATTCAGACCCAGGGTTCAAATATGTGAAACTACGGAGGACATTTGTCTTTACACCGCACCATTTAGTAAATAAAAGTTACCTCTATTTTTTTTTGCTTGAGAGGAATGGACCATTTAAAAGCAGGGTAATACTCACTGAAGCGGAAAACAGGCAGGTCTCCCGGACTGTATGTAACTTCAAGACACCAAGGAAAATTGCGTCCTGAGAAAATGGGCTATCTGAGCCTGGAGGTAGAGTTGAAATGAAGAAATGACTGATTAACCTAGTCGCCCGAGGTTTGAGAACCTCCCTGTGAATTAGTTACTTTCTCCATGACTGTGACCTTAAAGGTACAATGTAAAGGAGGGAGGATATTCTTTTCATTTGTGCTTTGAGGGTACAGTCCATCATGGTGGCAGGGCTGTGAGGTTACTTGCTTACATCCCCACACCTAGGAAATGGAGGTGGGACACGAAGCTGGGGCCAACCTATAAACTTCAGGGTCCACCGCGGCAGCTACTCACTTCCTCAGCTGGGCCGCTCCTCTCAAATATCCCACAGTACCTGGAACAACACCAGGAGCAGACAGAGACCTCGTGGCATACCACCTGAGTCTGGGGCTCGTTCAAACTATCACACATTCAGAGTTATAGCAAAATAGGATCGGGTGGAGTTGAAGTGGAGAATGATTTCCTTTCATGGGGATGAAAATAAGGCAAAATCACATCACCACAGGTTTGGAACAAGGGAACTATGGGACACTGCTGGCTGCCCACTTGCATGTAACCCATTTCTTTCTGGCATTGCCCTAACAGCATGGCCCCTGACGCTAATGTGTGGGGAAGGGAGAGAATAATGCAACAGTTAGCTGGGATCTTCTTCCCTCTTTTCTTCACTGGGGATTGAACTAAACAAAGACAGCGTGCTTATGGAGAATGATAACAAACACCAAGGATGTGCTGACCCCCAACGTTGCCGCCAGGAACTTGGATTTCTGATCGTTTACAGGGGGAAGAGGAAATATCTTGACACTTCGCTGAAGGAATTTGACTTTAGACACAAACGTGGCCTCGTGCGGCCCTCAGACTTTCACAGATGCTCGAATCCCTGCAACCTTAAGGAGAAATTAATGAAAAAGCACAACCATTTCTTTGTTTTCTCAGGCTGCTTCTAATCTACAGCAGCAGGGGCCGTTAAAATGGAGCTCTGGTGCTTGGAATGCCTATTTTCTTGCCCTCAGGACAAGAAGTTGATTGACCCTGGAGCTGTAGAGCAAGTCCAAATTCCCTATGTATTGAAAACTTAGCAGAGTTTCCCAGAGTCTAAGAAAACAGAGGTGTGAGTCAGAGGTCATGCTCCCTAAGCTGCAGTGGCTCCTGGGGCCAAAGAGTGGGGAGAAGCAGATCTTTACTCTCACAGCTGAAGCCATTGAAGCCAAGTACTGTGTCAACCAGTAGGAACAAACACTCAGGTCTTCAGCTGTGTCAGATGCTCGCAACATGTGTACCAGTTCTGAGAGTGGGGAGGGGAATCAGTTTGAACGTGTGCTTTTAAGAATTAAACTGTATGTGAGTACTCAAGTGAGCACAAGAGTGAAATCACCACTCTGCATCTCTCTTGGTCCTAATCACATTGAAATCCCCTCCATTCCATCACCTGTTCCCTTCCCGCCCTCTTCTCTCTCTTCCTTGCACAACCATAAGCAATACTTACAAAATGATGGAAATGAGTTTCTTCTCACTCTTACTCCATTCCCTTTTCTTGAAGCTCACCCATGTCTCATGGTTTTCCTTCCCATCTGGGACTATAGTGGGCGGTTCCCCCTTACCTTGCACACTAACTGCTGTGGATGTTATAGGTTGAGATCAAAGGTTTCAGCCACATACTGTCTGGGTTTGGTCCTAAGATCTCCCCCAAATGCCAGCTCTAATATCTGGAAGAGTCATGAATATCTTAGTGTTTCTAGTTCCTTCTCTACCAATGGAGAAAGCAATAGCCAACACGTCAGACATTCCTTGTATGAATTGGAGTAACAATCTACAACACATTTGCGATAGTGACAGAGGTGCAGCCAGGCTTGTATATACTTCTCAATAGAGTTATTATTACTGCTTGCAGCATGAAGGTTAAGTGGCTGCCCAATGTCCCTGTCTTCTGAGGTCAAGATTTGAAAACACCAGGCTGTAAGGTAGCCTAGCAGTATAGCTCTTATCTAGAATGCCCAAGGGCCTGAATTCTGTCCTCAGCACTCTCTGGGATGAATGAATAAAAATATTAGTATAAAAAGTGAAAATTTTGCAAGAAATTAAGCAAAAACATAGACTATGTCCTATTGTCACTTAAATAAAAAACACTCTTTTGCTGGACATGGTGACTTATCCCTGTTATCTTGGCACTGGGGGGCAGAGACATGAGGATTGCTGAAAGTTCAAGGCTAATCAATACAATAAGTGAGTTAAAGTTCATCCTAGGATGGAGAGTGATGCACGCTCTTCAAAATGATAAAAATATACTCATATAAAAATGTAATCCATATACTCATCATGGCAAATCTACACATTAGAGTACTACTCATCAGTAAAAAATAATGACATCTTGAATTTTGCATGCAAATGGATGAAATTAGAAAACATTATCCTGAGTGAGGTAAACCAGACCCAAAAAAATGAATATGGTATGTACTCACTCATTTGTGGACTCTAGCCATAAACAAAGGACAATGAGCCTACAGTTCAGGATCCTAGAGAAACTAAGTAATAAGGTGAACCCAAAGAAAAACATATATAGA
>LOJH01015318.1:13707-37224 GCA_001685095.1 Ellobius talpinus | reverse complement strand
GACTTTTTGTGTGCATTTTTCTTAAAATTGTAAGTGAAATCGATCATGTGGAGTTTTTAGCGATGGACTTATATTTTGTGTTTTGCTTCTGTGTATAGGTCATGTTCCTTGGGGAGCTGGAAGAAATCTTGGATGTGATTGAACCATCACAGTTTGTTAAAATCCAAGAACCTTTGTTTAAACAAATTGCCAAGTGTGTTTCTAGCCCCCATTTTCAGGTTAGTAGTAAACAGAACATGAGTCAGAATGGTGTGTACCATGTGAACCAGTTTGTAGAAACTTCGTTTGTGTTGAAAAATAAAGCCATCATGGGCACTAGCTACATTCATTCATTCATTCATTCATTCATTCATTGGGGGGATTATGTGTATGTGGGTATGTATACATGAATGCAGTGCCCACAGAGGCCAGAGATGTCTTAGATCTCCCTGGAGCTGGAGTTACATGTTTTTGTGAGCTGCCTAGCGAGGGTGTGGGGAACTGAATTTGGGTCTTCTGCAAGAGGCAGTCGGTACAAACACTGTCTTAGCGATTCAGCTACCTCTGTAGCTACTTTGTCTTCATTTGGGATTTTTTCACAGGCTAACTGCACTGTTAACAAATAGTCACCCGACCTTGAACACCTGTCCCTAACAGGCTCTGTCTCTTAACTTCAATTCCCATAATACCCTGCAAGAAGGCATGATGGGAACACAAAGCCTAGAGCAGTAAAATGTCATAACTTGGGTAAATTAAATGAAGTGAGCTGCTAGGGTTTCGCCAGTGTGTGAGGAGGAATATTTGTAATGCTTAGGAGAAGAGAAGCTGAATGTTACCCTATGTCGGTCTTTCCCACTGTTTTGGTAAGGCCATTCATGCCTTGCTCAAGGTTCCAAACTACCAAGGAAGTGGTTGGATTTTTATTTGAAGTGTGGCTTCTTCCTAAAAAGGCTAAAGCCCATGACTTTCCCTGGCCTGCTCTGCCTCCTTGTGGCTGTTTGAGGAGAACACAGGGAAGGTGCGCCTCGATGTGTGCTTTCAAGGAGGCTGCAGGGCTGTGGAAACCGCTCAGGAGAGAAAGGGACCAAAGTTGAATGTAGTGCTTTCTTCTATGTGGCTGCCTCGCTAAAAGTCCACCCTGCAAATCCAGTAGACTCACCATGCTGCCCGCCATTTGAAAATACTGTCCAATGGAGCAAAAGCACACTTCTCATTTGAAGGTCAGGTAGAGGCCCTGGCTCTTACTGTTTTTAAATCTAAAGACACGTTAGTGTATTAAGCTAGTGCTTATACCACAGAGACCAAACAGGAAAAGTAGCTGGAGCACCATTCTGTGATGTGTCGGTCTGGATGCACTAGAAAGGTTTAGGACAGTGTGTAGAGATTTTGTAGTCTGTCTAAAACATAATTTCTTAATTTACAAAAATAAAGAAGCCATTTGAGTTCAAGTCCAAGGTGAGTAACTAAGGCCACAGATCAAGTCAGAGCATGGCAGCATGGAGGACAGAAAACAGGATCCAAGACAATGAGCAAACGACCAGCTTCTCTAGGCAGACACCACCATAGAGGCCCACAGCTTTCCAAGCAGCGCCACAAGCTGCAGACAAAGCCTGAAGCCATGAGCCTGGGGGCTGGAGAGATGACTATGAGGTTAAGAGCACCGGCTGCTCTTCCAGTGGACTCAGGTTCATTTCCCAACACCCTTACATAGACATACGGGTAGGCAAATCATCAATGCACATAAAATAAAAATCAGTAAATGATTTAAAACAAAACAAAACAGGCCTGTGGGGACATTTAAGACTCAAAGTGAATGAAACCTAAGCCAGACAAGGAGTTGTGAAAGCTGAGCTGGACGAGGGTGTGTGGAGAGTAGGGATGCGTGGGAACTGTATGGGGAAGAGGGAGGGAATAGACGGGATGTGTAGACTTAGAGGAGAGGACGGTTAACAGGTAGGGAGACTTTTCATTCCCAAGCTGATGAACCGCCTGGTGACTTCCTGAGAGATCATAAGTCTTCACAAAATGTAAAGAGTTATTAATATTTAATTATACTTTTGATTGATTTAAAAATAGCCCTTTAAAATACTTTTATTTGAAAGGATTATAATTTGTCCTTTTCTTTCCTCAAAGGTGGCAGAAAGGGCACTCTATTATTGGAATAATGAATACATCATGAGTTTGATAGAAGAAAACTCCAACGTCATCCTTCCCATCATGTTCTCCAGTCTTTATAGGATTTCAAAAGAGCATTGGAATCCGTACGTGTTCAGTTTCCTTCCATCCTTCCCCTCCCTCTTCTTCTGCCCCCTCCCTTTTTCTCTTCTCTCCCTTCCTCCTCCTCCTCTTTTCCTTAGTAAAATGTCCTGCAGCTTGCTGTGCACCAGATGCTGTGTCCATTGCTAAAGGCGCCCACATGACAAGATAAAAATCCCTCCTGAAAATTTGCTGGTTGGGGGACTGAAAAACAAATATTTCTATAAAGAAGTGCTATTTGGTTAAAGTACCTGTTTGCTTGAGAGGCTTTCTGGCCTGTGTGAAGGCCCCAGATATATTTGGGGAATGTGCTAGAGCTCCAAAGGATGCACATTGGCTGGCAAGCCTCAAATTAAACTTGGTCATTTTTCCAAGGCGGGATCTTACTGTACTGGCCTGAACCTCAAATTCATGATTCCCCTGTCTCAACTTCTAGAGTGCTGCGATGTGGCAGTGCTTGACTTCAGTTGGAATCCTGATGGAGATGGTGGTGATAGGGAAAGTTCCTTCAGACAGGGATCCCTGTAAAAAGTCATGTTTTAAAAAGGTGCCTCTCACGTTCCGATGCCTGTAGGCTCCAGAAGGTAAAGGCATGAGTGTGCAGTACTAGAAAAGGTAGCGAGGCCTACATGAGCTTTCTGCAAGGACACCGTCAAGAAATGCTGAGGGGATGTAAGGAGATGGTCTGAAGAGATCTGCATTTTATGGGAATATCCATTTCCTAACAGCTAGCTAGGTTATTAGATGGTGGAGGGAGACAAAATTTTATAGTGTAGGACAAGTTGAATTTAGCCCTAGAGGAGTTAAAATATTGTATAGCGAGATGTGTTTGCATGTCTGCCTATGCAATAAAGTTATGTGGCATTGCAGGATTAGTAAGTGCAGTTCAGTTTATCATATCTGTCTTTTAAATTTTTGCATAGTTATAAAATAATGTTTTCTTTTAGTTTTCCAGCTTGTTCTATATTAATAGAACTCTGAAAAAGAACCGTTAAGCACCGTCATACAGACATTCTCCTGGGGTCTGGAGAGCAGCTGTAGGTAGTGCCTGTCAGTTACTGTCCAGTTTCCAGTGCTTCTCCAGGGCTGTCCTTGGGAAGAAGACCATTCTTGAGCTTTAATGTAGTTTCCCTTCTTCTGGGCTCCAAGCAGAAGCCGCAGCAGACACCAGACTTCCTACTAACACGTGACCTCATTGTTTTAGAGATGCCTTCTTAGTAAGATTGAGTTTTTTTTTTGCAAAATGGAAGCAACCTTGTATAGTTTTGAAATGGGAGACACCATTCTTTTTGCCTAGTCTGAAGCACTCAAGTCTGTCACAGCACAGTTCTCGTGTGGTCTGTATCTAGAGTGCATTCTGCCTGATAAGAATAGCCGAGCAGCTTGGCCTCTTAGCTGTGTAGTGCTCCATAGCCAAGAGCATCCTGCACCAGCTTGGCAGTTTTTAGCATGAGTAATGGGTCAACAGAAGGACTATGCAGGAAGGGACAAACGAGTGTAACTCCGCAACAGCAGCTTGTAGGGGCTTGGCTGCCTGTCTTTGAACACACGATTTAGGAGCAGTTTCTGATTTGATGTATATTATTACTTTGAAAGTCATTTTTAACCACCTGTTCTTGTTTATAAGGTATAAATGGTCTGTCTGTCTGTCTGTCTGTCTGTCTGTCTCTCTCTCTCTCTCTCTGTTGTTTCTTTGTTTTAAGATAATCTCTGTATATAGCTGCAGTGGCCTCAAACTCTCAATGCTCTTACTTCTGTCCCCCAGTACTGAGATTACAGGTGTACACCATCAACGTGTGTGTGTGTGTGTGTGTGTGTGTGACTGCGCGCACACACACCTGCCAAACTATGTCCCCCAACCTCTAAAGCAGTAAAGCAGCTTTATTTTTAAACTGGCATTTTGTTATGCATTGGCCATACAAACATGTCTGCTTTGGGCACCAATAATTTGGAAGGGTAACTTTGGTTTTTAACTCTGCCATCCCTCAGGAAGATTGTGAACAGTAAAGAATTCAACTCTAGATGTGGGATAAGAAACCAGGTGTGGTGATACATGCCCATAGTCTCAGCACTAGGTAGGTGGAGGCAGGAGTATCAGGAGTTCAGAGTCATCCTTAGGTACATAATGAGGCTTAGGCTAACCTGTGCTACATGAGTGTGGGAAATGGGTTTGTAGGGAGCAGTGGGGGTAATAAGGTTGGCAGAGAGGAGAGGGTAGGAGGGTTAAGATGATCAGAATGCATCTTAAAAGTGTATGAACTTGTTAAAGAAAAACTTCAAGTATTTTATGTATAACAGAGGAGAAGCTAACTCATATCTGCCAGAAATGTCCTGCTTTTCTGTTCAGCTCCCCACTGGAAGACTAACAGTACGTTCTCTTCTCTGCCTCACAGGGCTATTGTGGCGCTGGTGTACAACGTGTTGAAGGCCTTCATGGAAATGAACAGCACTATGTTTGATGAGCTGACAGCCACATACAAGTCAGATCGTCAGCGGTAACTTTTTAAAGCTTTTTTGTCTGCTGTACATAAGGCTCCAGAGTCCTTTCTGAGCTCTTTGCTGAAGTTGCTTAGTTGCCCTCAGATCCTAAACAGCAGCCTGGTCCTTACACATTCCACTCTTGCATGTGCATTAGCCGTGTCCTCATCAGTGCACTGCCCGGTAGGACGGTCCGTGATGGTGTGGTGTTGGTGGACCTGCTGCTTTTCTCCCCTTGTTTCTGTTGTACTAGAAAGTTCAGAACCTGGCACATAACTGGACTTTCAGGCCCACTTTAGGGAACCATTGGGTTCTAGTCAGTTCTCTGGGCTGACTGCTTGCTAACTCATCCAAACTAGAATTGGGCTAGCATATTTTACTCTACCACAGGAGAGACCAGGCACTATTTGTCCAGAACTTACGCTCTAATCTAGAAACCACCAAATGCATTACAGCCTAAAAGAACAGTTGAAAAGAATACAAACTTTATTGGTCTTGTATTAGCAAATCGTGAAGTGATTAAGACGAGAATGGAGCAAAAAAGTCTTTCTTGATTTTATTTACATGATTCTCCCATTGTATTTTTATTATATTAAAATAAATGATATACTATATAATAATATATTAAATGTTAAATATAATTAAAATTATTTATTATTATTTTTCAAGGCACGGTTTTTCTGTGTAGCCCTGGTTATCTCAGAACTCACTTTGCAGACCAGGCTGGCTTAAAACTCAGAGATCTGCCTGCCTCTGACTCCCAAGTGCTGGAAATAAAGGCGTGCACCTCCATGCCTGGCCCAAGTTTTGTTTTAAATACAGTATGTTCAACTTGCTAAAGAATGCTTTTTTAGTTAGGGTTTCGGTTGCTGTGAATTGCTTTCATTTCCGAAGTTTACTCCATTATCATCATGGCAGGAAACTTTGTAACACGCAGATAGACGTGGTTCTGGAGAGGTAGATGGGAAGTTTTACATCTAGGTCCCAGGCAGCAGTCAGAGAGACACACACACAAGCCACCCCTCAATGACACACTTCCTTCAACAAGGCCACACCTCTAAATAGTGCCACTTCCTGGTGATCAAGCATTCAAATCTACAAGCCTGTAGGGCCACTCCTGTCCAAACCACAGATGTAATGAAGCGGTTAGGAGAACACAGAGCTCTTGGTGGTTGGCTCTTTGACTATATTCTGATCACAGGAAGGCAAATGCCAGCTTTGTAGGTCATAAAGCATGGGTGGACCTTAAAGACTCCCAAAGTGGGCATGTGGGATGTTCACACCTGGGATTTTGCTGGACATCATGGAAGGATGTTTTCTGCTATTGTTTTGCTTCTTTGCTTTCCTTATTTACAATGTGTTACTGTGTTTTACCGAGGAAAAGGGCAATGGGTAGAAAAGTTTGAGAACAGAGGACCAAGGACCATGGCAGAAACTGTTTTTAAGTTACAGGATGTGGTTTATGGGAAACTGTTTAATCACAGAATATGGTTTTAATTATAGTATTGTTTTTAATTACAACATTGAGATAAATGTCAATTCTGTATTACCAGTTGTTAAAATTTACTAAGTTTATAATGATCCTCCATACTCTACAGTTAAGTTAAAATCGTAGAAAAGTTATTTTTTTAAAAGAGCTAAGAGGGACGGGAAAGATGGCTCAGCTGTTAAGAGGATTTACTGCTCTTCCAGAGGACCCAGGTTCAAGTACAGTACCCATAACAGCTCCCAAAAGTTGTAACTTCAGTTTCAAAGGATTTAACCTGCTCTTTTGGCCTCCTTTAGGATTAGGCATGCACATGATGCACAGACATATGTGCAGGCAAAAAATATCCATACACTTTAAAAGGAGGGAGGGGAATTAAGGACACATTAGAATACCATGGTGAACCATTAAACAGTTCACAGGGCATAACACTTGCCTGTTAGGGCAACAGAGACCCTATAATCCTTATTATTATTATAGTAAACAGGGAGTAAGTCTGGGTGAAATCTTAGTAAGAATATTGGAGGAGCTTCAGTGTAAGTAAGTGATAGGGTGTGCTTGACTCAGTACACACACATACACAGTCACACACACACACAGCCTTATTGCAAATTAATTGATCCATCTTTAACAAATTTCCTCAATGAAGTTGTTTTGTGATCTTTTAGTATCTAAGCTAAATAGGTTAATCACTTGAAAGTAGACGGAATTAACTAAGGGACTAGGAATAGACAACAGTGAGGTTGACCCAATAGGCTAGAAGGCTAAGGTGGTTAATAGTAAATGAACTTCCTTCCTTAATGAAAGTTGTTTTTATTTATTTGTTTATTTATTTTTAAAAAACAAGAATGATACTTTGCCAAATGTGCAAAAGGCTGTTCTGAGCTGATACAAGTATTGGCTTCTCCACAGAAGTGAGTAACTGTTAATTAGTAATTGAACATGGGTATCTGGGGCTGTGATGAAAGAGCGAAATATGAGGTTTTACTTGTTGATGGCAGGAAGTTGATGGTTTCAGTTCCCAGCAGATTTTTTAAGCATGACAAATCAGAATGGTGGGTGGAGTAAGCTTTTGACACTGTTGCATATGGGCGCCAACACTAGTGCTATGTGAAATGAAATGGAGGGAGAATTTGACAAGATTCCCAGCTTTTCAGGGTGCTGAAGTCTTAAAATTCCCACTGACAGTGAGAAAAACTGGGAGAAATAAGGCTGGCCCTGAATGCATCAGAGATATTTAGACTTTTGGGAACCTGATGTGGTGCACATCTCTAATCCCAGCATCTGGGAAGTGGAAGCCAGAGGAGCAGGAATACGGGGCAGCCTGGGCTACATGTGACAACAAAAAAGAGAAGTATCTAGATTTTTTCCATTATATAGTTGCATCTATATGAAAGGACAGTAAAAGAAAATCCATAGACACATCAGACCTGGGTGCCAGGGTCTGGAGGAAGAAGTGGGCCTCATGATTTCTTCTTTGGGGATGATGGGAATGTCCTAAGCTGAGACTGTAAGTTTTAAAAAACTAAGTTGTCAGTATGAAAGTAGTATGGTAGCTCAGCGTCCATTCATCTGGAGAAAGAAAGGACACACAGGACAAATTACATTGCACACTGTAGAGCCGATGAACTGAGGGAGCAGCTTCCATAGGAGAAGATGATGTCATGATGCCAGCTGCAGTTTATGGCGAGCTGCCACAGGATGAGCTGATTTCAGTTGGTGGAAGTTCCCAAACCCTTGCTTTCCTCTCTGCCTCTGCCAGACAAAGAAGTCAGAGGCATTAAACCTTATATAAAATTTATGTCTGCGTACTTAAATCAGTGTTCTCAGACCATTTGTTTAGACTAATATTATCTTCAGATTGTACTGTCAAACAAGTGATAATTGCCCAGCCGCTTGCTTACAACTGAGAGTCTAGAGTCTGAAAGCCAGCAACTCCCTTTCTAGAGCCTGACTCACTCTAGAGTGTAACCCTCTTCAGCCTCCATCTCCTTTTGTCTTACTCTTTATTAAAATATTAGTTCAGCTTTTTGCCTTTTGGGAAGAGGTATATGTTCTCTCTGTTGCTTAGGCTAGCCTTGAACTTCAAGTAATCCTCCTGCCTCAGCTGTATGAGTGTGGGATCACATGTTAAAATTTTCTAAAATATTTGTTTTTATTTTTTTCTGTGCATGAATATTTTGCTTGCATGTATGTATGTGCTATATACATGTTTGTCTGGTGCCTGCAGAGCCCAGAAGAGGACTTTGGAGCTCCTAGAACTGGAGTTACAGACATTCATGAGCCACCACCACGTAGATGCTGGGAACTGAGCTTGGTCCTTTGGAAGATCAACCCTTGGCTCATAGCCGCAAAGCCCTCTTTCTAGTACCTAAAATATTTTTCTGAATGAATTTCAACTTAATTTAAAAGTAAAAAAAAATCTATGATGATTGGATACTTTTCTAATGTTGCCCCTTATGCCCTTAAATGAAGTTGTTCTAGTTCAAAATTGCTACTTAAGTTTAAAGACTTTATGTTTGAAGACAATTATGCCTGCTGAAGTCCACACTGTGCAGATTGCAGTTAAAATAGCAATCATAGTAAACAAGGTCATAATTGCCAGAATATTAACTATTAAGTGAAGAAGTGATTATGGTATATGATTCAACATCCCTGCAATTGCAAAGGGAATGTCAAATTGCTTGGTTTTCTTAGCACTTTTGTTTCGCTTTGTTTTGTTCTTTAGTTCAAGAAGAATGAAACTTAATTTTTATTGGTTTTCTGTTTAAAAGTTTATTTTTTATGTGTATATCATACACAAAAGGCACACATGTGTTTGTTGTGTGCCACATATCTACAAGGGAGATGGACAGAAGAGGATGTTCAATTTCCTGGAACTGGAGTTATAGATGGTTGTGAGCTGCCATGTGGATGCTGAGATAAACCTGGGTCTGGTGGAAGAATGGCCATTACTCTTAACCACTGAGCCATCTCTTCAGCCTTATTTTCTATTATTAGAGAGTTTAATATAACTTTGCTAAGTATTAGTGATTGCTGATAGAGTGTTTAACATTGAAATTCCATGCAAAGTTCACATTATCCATATTAATATCTCTGAATAAAGAATATGCTGTTGCTGCAGTGGGATATGCAAGGACCAGTTGCTTGAGTCTGAGGCAGCAGAGCTCCTGTGTTTAGAAATGGTTTGAATTTGTGACTTCACTGTGTTATCTTGGTCTACTTTTTACCAGTTCATTGCAGTAAACTAGTAATGAACTGAATTAGGTTAGTAGATGTGAATTCATGTGATGAAAAATTTTAAATAAGTATGAATGTGTTTAATTTATAGTTTTATGTTCTTTGATTATATACTTCCTACTTGATTGATATTAAAGCATTTGTTTAAAAAATAACACTGAAATTTCCAAATGTCTTTGGCAAAATTCAATCGCTGAACCTATTTTGGCTTATCCAATTGTGCTAAACTTTGCCAAACAATGCAGTCTGAAGTTCTGGAAATCGCTGGTAAATTGGTGTTTAACCAAGTTTGAAGGCTTGTTCACTTAAAATTTTAATACACCATAATACCAGTATCCACAAAGTTTCATGTAGATCATTAATACATTCTTAAATGTTATAAAAATACATACCATAAAATATAAATATACTTTGATCATATGTTTTAAGAAATGACCAGTTTCAGTATGCATTGTATGGGAAAACTGGACACAAATGAAGGAGAGAATGTATTTTCTTGATCTTGTCCCTTTTCTGTCAGTGCTGTTCCCAGCATCTCTATTGAGTTTTTATTTGGGAACAAATAGAAGATTGGGTTCTAACAAGGCCCTGAGCATTTAGAAGCCACCAAACACTTTGGTTTTAAGATATATGATACAAGAAGCCTTCTCTGGTTTTCTCAGTAATTGTGCACTGTATTATAATTTATACTGTATCTGCAGATAATTGGATGTTAATGTAAACCTTAAAAGTCTTGTTTTTCTACTCTGTACTATTTCTGTGTCAGTGAGAGTATCAGCATAGACCCCGCATGAGGGAGAACCCCAAAAGGAAATCCCAAGAAGCTTGCTGCCAGTTGCTTCAGAGCCGCTAGGGCCTCTGTGAGGGAAAGGCTGTTTCTGGTGGGCAGTCTCACCAAACGCTCTCAGTTGTTGACACTGTTTTCTGTTTCTTCCTCCAGTGAGAAAAAGAAAGAAAAGGAGCGTGAAGAATTGTGGAAAAAATTGGAGGATCTGGAGTTAAAGAGAGGTCTTAGGCGCGATGGGATAATTCCAACTTAACAGCAATCTGACTGCGACATCACTAACCCATGGGGTCACACGCTTATGTAGTAGAAGGATGGAGCAACAGTTTTCTGTATTGTGCAACTTTACAGTAGATTTCACATTTGTCTCATTATTACAGCAGCACTGTATATACCTGTCTCTAAGTAAAGGAAACATAAGGACTTCAATCCAAAGTTTGGACAGTAGATGGACTTCTCAGAACTTTGCAAACATAATCATTGTTCTAACCCTCTTTAAAAAAGAAAAACAACAAAAGGTCTTCAGAGATCTGTTGGTGAAATTGCTGTTAAAATTCCATTATCAGGAGTTCCTTATTTATCACTAGCAGAGAGTATGATACAATTTTCAAATGTGAACAATCTTAAATTTAGCTTGTCTTTCTGCTAAGCTGTTAAATGTATTTATAGTAATGGAAGAAAAGATTGTCATTCTTTATAAGTTTGTATAACAACCTCCTCTGGACAGCTTGACTGTAATTTGACATCCTTTCCTTTTGCACACCTTCATGAGTCAAATGTCCACATGGAATGGGGCAATGAATTACAGAGGTCGCTGGTGAAATTTGTCTGCTGGGTAAGCATCTTCCCAGTGCCCAGGTGTTGCCGGTACTCCTGTAGTTTTCAGATCAGGAGTAACAAGAGAGGGGATGATAAGCATAGTAGTGAAGGGAATGTTGGGCTGCGTATCAGATACGGTGAGTCCAAATCAATGTCTTGAATCCTTTGAAAATGGGCAGCGGGACGCGCAGGCTCCAGCCCCTGCAGCACTAGCTGCAGTCGTCATGGTGCACCCAGACCAGAGACAATTTAGACATGTCAGAGAAACATCCTTTCCGACCCTATGAAGTGAGAAAGACAGAACACTAAGCATATAACCATGATGTTGAGCACCAGGACTGCACATCCAATTGGGAACCGAGTGGAGCAAACAGCGGGAACTGTTTGGAGTTGTTGCCTTACTTTCTAATATGTACTTATAAAGTATTTCAGCAAAAGAGGATGCAGCCTCTGGGAGAAACAAAACATGTTCCAGTGTTTTTTGTAGATTCTCGTTCAATAGCTCATCACAGCGCCAGCCCTGTTTTTAGCCAGAAAGGATTCAGGATCAACATTATGCATTCTGATATGGATGCATATTCCTAACTACTGTATTTGTTACCAAAAGTGGTTCTACAAATGCTACTGAAAAAAATCTGGAAATTCCTAATGTCCTGAGTATTAATAATAAAGTTTAAAAAATACTTTTATATCAAAGGTGCATCGTGACCAAATTGTTTAAGAAATAAACACAAAACTAGGGCTATACTCTAGGTGTATCTTATTGGCTCTCTGTTCTGTATTAAAGGAAGAATCTTGCTTGATAGGCAAATTGCTGATGTACTGGTGTGCAGTATGTACTTGCTCGATGTGGTTGCATTGCTGTGTACTGACAAATATGTATTGGGGGATTTGTTTCCTGGGAAGCTCTTGCTCATTAGAGACAGGGCAGCAGCGAGCCCATAACCCTGAACCATCATGTCCAGCAGTGTTCATGACGTAGAGCTGATTCTGTGTTCATATGTTGAGTTGTGATCATAGCTAACATGAACACTTGAACTGTTGTTGCTCTCGTAGAAATACCATAGATATGGGCTTGTATATTTCCTTCCTTTTAAATGTAAAGTAGAATATGCAGCTTTGTTGTTTGCAAGAAGGAGGGGAAAAGCCGTTGATTGACCTTTCTCACTTATGAAGTGTTTTCCAGATTGTGAGTCACAGTGTGTACATAAAAGTAAACTAATGATGGATGATATTTTCATCTAGGTACCTTTGGTTTTTTTTAATGCCTTTGTTGATTCTCAAAAGGAAACACAGTGTTTTGTTGTTGTTGTTTTTTAAGGTGTGAGACCTCCAAGTACAAGATGGTTCCATGGAATGAATAGGGTTTTAAAGAGCATTAAGGAGGATCCCGTGTTAGAAACGTACTGGAGCAGAGGTGCAGGTTCACATATTGATGCTAAGAATTAAACCCGTAGCCCATCTCTTCTTTTAGCTTTTCTGTTTTAGCCATTACTTTAGATTTTCATTACATGTATCTTTGATAGTATAAACTTTGCTTGCTGTGACCTGTGCCTCTCGGGATGAAATGTGCTCATTTGAGATGAGTGAGGTCAGGACCCCTCTCTGCACCATGTCCTTGGCCTCTGAGCTGAGGGCGAACAGTGCTGGCACCCTGTCAGTTTTGTCTGTTGATCATTCCCAGCTGAGAAGAATAAAGCTAAGCTTTAGACTCTTTAAAGATTTGTGATTAGAGCTGTCTAAACTCGCAGGGCAACTTCTGAGAAAAACATCTTTCTTTTTAACTGAAAGTGACAATGTGGCATCTGTCATGTTGTGTGTGGTAACGAGAAGCTCGCCCAGGTGACCTGATTGTTGCCCTATGTGACATATTTAAGGACACACTTGCTGCGTTTGCAGCAGCCCCTTGTCTGACCTTCCCTGGGCAATCCTGCTGTCGCTTCCGTGAGGTAACTATGACAAACTCAGCTCTGTGTTCTATTTTGTTTGCTTCATAGTTTCCAGAACTATATATAAATATATTTTTTCAATAGCAAATATTGTAGTTAGTGAGTGGTGACCACTCCAACCTTATCCCTACCATATTGGTTTCAGGGATAAGACTTAGAGTGTCCTTGGGGAAAAAAAATTAAAATTTATTTTAAATTTTGTGATAGAATGATGCCGAGGCCTCAGGCTGCAGGCCTGCCATGGCTGTGTGGGTGAAGTGGTCGTCTCCTCTGGCTCAAGCATACACTCCTCATTGTGCCCATGTCCCTGGTGGTCCTCCCTCCTTGTTATTGTCCTTTGCAATTTTGATTACATTTTGTTCTTCCTGACATTGACTGTTTTTTTTCTAATAAAATAAAAAATAAATAAATAATCCCCTGAATGTGACTGGATGTGCAGGAGCAGAGCAAGCTCCTTCTCCTTGGGCTCTTTGCCTAGGTAGCAGGGTCATGTGATTCTGTACCTCCTATACGTGCGCGCTGCGGCAGTCCAGGGTGCAGACAGACCTAGGGAGTACTTAGAATCGCACCTGCTATGCTGAACACACAGCCCTAGGCTCAGTCACGTTATGGAAAGGGAAATAAAGTATCCTTATAGCTTTAAAAGCTGTTTTATGTCTTTGTGGGCATGGGGGTTATGGGGGATGGGCAGTGGGGAGGATGGGAGGCTGGTGTCAGCATCACAAAGTTTTCTTTTCGTGCTTTGTTTTTCCTTTTAATTGGTTGTATTGATCTGGCCCAGGAAATGATGGTCGCCTGTCACAGAAAGGTGGCAGCAGGTGTGGTCTGTGGCATTGTATTTGCACAGGAATAGCTTTATTTTTGTATTCCGGCTCAGCTGCTTCGGACTGGAGTTAGGGGATGAGCCATAAAGGACTTTTGTAATAAGTATATCAGCAATGTGTTTTATATTCCTCTTCATTTAATTTTGAGAACCTGAAAGGATTGTGCATCTCAAGAGGAAGCTGAGCAGACCTTGAGTTTAGCGGAATGTTAATTTGTGCTGCTGCTTGTGCACGATAGCGGCCGTAGTCTCCTGGAAACGAACACCCCATATTATGATGTCTGTGAGTACAGGTTTCCCTTTCTCTCTTCCTCTCTTCCCCTTCTCTATTTTCTTTATCAGCCCATTCTTTTTTTTCAGCTTTCTGTAAATAAGTTGTAATCTAAACCTCATGTATCAATGGGGGACTTTCAAATATAAATATTACCAATACATTTTCTGCTTGTTGTCTGGTTTTTGATTGGAGTCCCGTGAGAATGACATGACCCTTCCCTTTGGCTTGAGGATTTCCCTCAGCTCTAGCCTCCCCTGGTTATTTCTCAGTTCAGTGTTGTAGCAGGAGAGGGCAGCAGACATTCATTTTCCCTGCTAGGAGGCTGTGGTTCTTGATTGGTTTTGAACTTAAATGTGAGCAAGTGTGTTATTCTTATTTTTTTAAAACAGCATCTGTTCATGCATAGGTGTGAAAATTGAGCCATGAATATGAAAAGTTGCATAAGAAAATTATAAACTGGTTCACCCAGACAGTGACGACTTCTGATCCACTTCAAAGTTAAAAATGCTCCAAAATGCTTTCAGTCCCATTGAGCAATACTTCTTCCTTTTCAAAGGGCAGACTGTAAGTGGAGGCTCATACGTTGGAATTAAATGTTTATCTTTGAAAATGATTTACTCTCTGAGAGTGTTAACAGACTAAGCAATGTGATCTTGCCCTCTATGGCCGTGGAGAGACTGTACTGTGGGTGTCCCCAATAAATAAGCAGCGAAGGGTGCATGAGCCTGGCTGGCTTTCTTTTGTGTTGACCCTGTGGCCTTTTGGAATCATTAATGTGTTTAACTGAGTTTTGAGGTGTGCACGGAGGTGTGTGTGCTATCAAGCTTCAGTTTTGAGAAAGTTTATGTCTAGACGTGTAGGACACTGGGGAGTGGCCCAGTGGCTATCACTGTAACAGTGTTCCTTTAATCTGTTCTCCAGTGTGCAGCATGGGACAAGATTGGTGGGAATATCCTGCCTGATCCTCCAGTGTCACTTGGGATATCTCAAGGTAGGGGGAGTGCAGAGAGGAAACACAGTTCAGCAGAACTGGCAAAGTTTATACTGGCCTTGCCCTGGAGTTCGACATGACATTCCATTTCCTCCTCGCAGGACTTCTCCTTGGCCTCCATAGGGCAGCTGGAAGAGGAAGCTGCCCATCCTTTGAGGCCTGGCCCCAGCATCCCTTTCATCATGTCCTGCTGGGCCAGCAATCGCACAGCTGCTCAAAGAGTGGGAAGTGATTTGTATGCCTTCTAAACTTGCTGCCGCCATGGGGCCCTTTCTGTGCAAAGCATTTGCATTCTGTGAGGTTTGCTCTTATAGCTAATTAGATTGTGTCACATTTGGAATCATGTGGAACCAGGGTGTTTCATATTTAGTTAACATGAGTTAAAGAAGCCAGAAGTCCTTTGGTTCCAGTAAGTTTGTGTTTTGAGGTGCAACATTTGTAGCATCTGAAGATTTAAGAGACAAATTTCAATGTAATGTTTAGTTCTTTGTATAATATTGTCTCCTCCCTATAAATACTTGTCAGAATGGAGGCAAAGCGATATACAGTCTAATTCCCACTTCTGCTTTGTGTAAGCAGGGTGTCCTGAGGGTCTCAAGTGAGGACAGCAAAGGGAAGCTAAATTTTTATTTTTTTATGACTATGATACATGGTCATTACAGAGTACACATTCTTGAAAAGGAAGGGTTTTTGTTTACTATAGGATCTTATTATGTAGCCCTGGTTGGTCTAAAAGTTATGTAGATCAGGCTGGCCCTGAACTCCAGAGATCTGTCTGCCTCTGCTTCCTGAGTGCTGGGGAAAGGATACACATTGCCACCATAGAGAGGCAAAAGGAAGTATCCTTATAATCTAAAGAATCACCTTTGTTTCTCATTTTCTATCTCAAGCCCCCTCCCGCAAAATAGGTTTTCTTCAGAGCTTTATAATCTGCACACCTCCATTTAGGTCCACAGCTCAGTTTGGATTATTTCCTTGTGTGTAGGTTGTTAAGTGGGAAACCGGATCCTTGGTTTTCCACCCCGAGCTTGTAGTCATTTTAGCAATGTTGTGGCAGAGTGGACTGATTGTGAACGAGTAAGTCCCGGCCTGGCCTGGCCTTTCTCTCTCTGACTCCCTGCTCTTCCACCTTGAGCTGACACAGCAAGAAGGTCATCCCTGAATGCCAGCACCTTCCAGCCTGCAGAACTGTGAGAAATTCCTCTGCAACTGCTAGAAGTTTATTTTCTTTATAAATTAGTGTCTGGAATACTGTGGCAGCTGCACAGACAGACAAGATACAGTCCAGATACATAGATGATGCAGCAGTCCCTTCGTGCCCTCCCTGATGGCCGGGCTGCTCACTGTCTCCGTGCTCTGCTCTGCACAGTTCACATAAGCAGAGAAGAATCATGCAAGGTGTGACCTTTCAGGTATGGCTTTTTCACTTAGCATAATATTTAAATTTTCTTATGTGTATGAGTGTTTTGCCTGCAAGTATGCCCATGTACCATATATGTGCCCAGTGTTCACAGAGGCCAGAGGTTTGGGATGGACCTCCTAGAGCTGGAGCTGCAGGTGGTTGTGAGGCACTGTGTGATGTAGGTAATCAAGCCCAGATCTTCCTGAAGAGCAATTAGTGCTCATAGCCACTGAGCTATCGCTCCTAATATTAGCATACTATTTTGAAGATCATTCATGGCTGACTAGTCTTTCATGGGTGGTAGCATACTTGTTTTTTTATAGGTTGTAAACATTTAGATGGTATCTACCTTGGTGCTGTCATGAGCAACACTATTGTGGACATTTGTTTGAATATCTGGTTTTGAATATTCTGGCTACATTGCTAGGCTCAGACTGTTGTTTAACATTTATTGTGTTGGAATAGGGGCACACTTTTGGAAGCCAGAGGACAATCTAGGCAAGTGGGTTCTCTCCTTTGACCTGGTAGGTTGTTGGGATCAAACTCAGATCGCCTGGCTTGCGGCAAGTGCCTTCATTCTCTGAGCTTTCTCGCCAGCCCTGCTGTTTAATGTTTGGGGGAACTGTCAAGCTTTCCCTCAACAGCTAGACTAATTCCTGTTCCTACCAGCAACTGCGAGGCCCCACTTTCTCTGCATTGAGAACCTGTTACTTCTGTGTGTGTTTATTATAGTCTTAACGGGCAGGCTGCTCATGGGAAAAAAATGTCTTTTTTAAAGTTCTTTCAAGTAGATAACCTCAGCTGTTCAATTTTTGAGTTTACTGGCTCCTAGCATCTCTCCTCACTTTTAAGGCCTCATGGTAACTTCCTTGTTTTATGAACTGATTTTACTTTTAGAATTTCTGTTTGTTTTAGAGTTCCTCTCAGTTGAGATCACCTATCAATTCATTCATGTTTTCCTAAACATCGCTATGCATAATTATAATCATAATATGCATAATTATAACTGTCATAAAATTGTCATTTTAAAATGTCCACATCTGAGCCTGGCAGCAGCGGTGCACACCTTCAATCCCAGCGCTTAGGAGGCAGAAGCAGGTGGATCTCTGTGAGTTCGAGGCCAGCCTGGCCTATAGAGCGATTTCCAGGACAAGCTCCAAAAGCTACACAGAGGAAACCATGCCTCTAAAAGCAAAAACAAACAAAGTCAACATCTGATTGGTCTCAGGCTCTTATTTAATTTTTTTTTCTTGAGAATTGGTCACTTATTCCTGGTTCTTCGTATCATACAATTGGGGGTTTTGCGTAGTTACCTTGAACATTACATGATGATAACTTTGGATTTGTATATATTCCTCTGAAGAATGACTATTTTTTTCCCAAGCAGATAATTAACCTGGAAGAATTGAGACTGCCAGTTCTGAGACAATAGTGCCAACCTCAGTTCACGTCTTTAACCATCCCTGGCATTCAGTGCATGTAGGTGTTGTGGCTTAGCCTTAGATTCTAGCTGGCTGACCCCCAAGATTTATACCCTTTCTTTCTACTCACTCTTTTCTGGGCTACACCTCGGTTTCCGTGCCTGTGAGTATTGCTTCTGAGTTCTTCTGGCCAGAAACACAGGTTTTCTAGTGGTGTTTCACTTGACAGGGTGGTTACTCTCAGCCTAGAACCCAATAAAATTTAGAATTATACCCAATAGTGTTCTTGCCCCCTAAGAGTTCAGTTCCCTCTAGTGCCTCCCATTTGTTCCCAGGTCCTTCTCACCCAGCCTTCTTCTATGGCGTCGTCTTCTACCACTGTTGGACATTAGTCTTAGACCCATCCTGTGGAGCCTGTCCCTGCTTCAGTAGGCCTTGCCTTTGATGTCCTTTTGTTTTTTTTTTCTTCTTCCAGAAGCCAACCCAGACTTCAGTTGTTTCCTTAGTTTCTTCAAACCTAGGAGAGTCCCACTTTGGAGCATTGCTAGCCAGTAGCTTTTTAGAAAGTGTCTTTCATTGGGTGGTTTTGAGACTCCCCCTGATTAGACTGAATTGTATGATGTTTGGGGAATGCTTTCAGAGGTGACCTGCCACCATGGGGTGACTGGTGATGTTAGCCAACATTTAGTTCAAGTTTTGGCCACAAGACTTTCACTGTAAATTACTGTTTCCTTTTATAGTTAGTTACCAAATACTTGGGATTTTTTAGTTAGTTACCAAATACTTGGGATTGCACAGACACTCAGAATGGAACTTAAGGCCTTATGTATGCTAGGTAAGCACTCTACCACTGAGCTGTAGTCTCAACCCAAGGGAAAATACTTCTCAGATTATGTTAATGTCCTCCTCCTCTTTATTTCTTAGAGGTTGAACCTAGATCCTTATGTGTGCTAGGTAAGCATTCTACCACCAGGCTGCACCCCCAGCTCATAACTACCCATTTCTACTTAAGTTTTTGTTCCTTTTTTGTTGTTGTTATTTTGTTTTTCAAGACAGGGTTTCTCTGTGTAACAGTTCTGGCTGTCCTGGAACTTGATTTGTATATCAGGCTGACCTCAAACTCACTGACATCCGCCTGCCTCTGCTTCCCTAGTGCTGGGATTAAAGGCATGTGCCACCACCCTGCTTTGTTTATATTTTTTTAGTTGGAAGTTACAAAAGTGTGTTTCTGTTTCTCTGGTTCCTAATCTGTTAACTGAAACTTTTTCTATGAAGCAGAATGGTGGGCAGGCTGCCCTTCTTAACGGACCCCTCTGGTAGCTCCAGCCATAGCAACCACCAGGCCGCTTTCCTGCTGCCCTCTAGTTTTCCCATTCTCAGATGTCATGGGAATGGAACCACGGTATCTGTAACAAACAAGTGGGCTTAATAACTCAAGAAGAAGCATGTAGATGGAGTGTGCTGTGAGTCAGTCTTGGAGCAGAGCTCATCAGCCTCTCCATGCATGCCCCTTTTGCTTCCTGTTCCATATTCTATTCAGTTGTTAGAGTTCCTCGGTTGCTTCCACTCTGAGAGTCTTACTATTTACAGCTGGCATTGGTGGTTGTTGGTTGGTTGGTCAGAAAATCCCTCAAAGTAAGCCCCCCCTTTTTTATGAAAAAAAAAGTGTACTCCCTGATTAGCTTGCAGCTATACCTTATTTTGAAGGGTGTTTCCAATTTCTGGATTGTTCTGTGTGATCTGGTGAATGATGAGTTTATTGAGTCTATAACAAACAAAAGTCAAAGAGTAAGTACCATGAAGCAGAGAGAAAGAAAAAGCAGACAGTCAGCAAGGCATCACCAAAGCAGGTACTTGAGTGCTCAACAGAGACAACTGGGGTAGTCTGGTGGAGAAAACAGACAAAGGCAGCAGCATCAAACCAGGGGAACTAGGGGAATAGAGGCAGGCAGGGGCCTTCCTGTTTGAGCTTTCTTTCCAAGAATGAACTTCTGGCTTCATGTTCCTCATGCAGACACTTTTCTACAATGGGATAAACATTGCATAAGTGTTGGAGTCTGTTGGAAATGAATGACCTTCTAGCTGTTTGCAAGGATGCAATGTTTTTAGCACCGCTAGCTATCAGCCCGGGCACCAGCCTGACCCAGGACAGGGGCTTTAGAAGAGACAGGCTTAAGCAGCACATGACAAATTGCCAATATAATTTACAGGATGATTATTTATTTGTTTCTGAGACAGTCTCATGTATCCCAGGCTGGCTTCGAACTCAGTAGCTGTGGATAACACTGAATTTATGATCCTCCTGCCTCTGCTTGCTAGGGGCTGTGCATCACCCTTATAGTTTATATGGTGTTGAGAATTGGACCTAGCACTTTAGGTGGGTTAGGCAAGCACTCCATGAACGGAGCTACATCTCCAACCACAAAACCAGTTTGAGATTATCTACTGGGCGCTCATCAAAATGAAAAAGTCTCATCAAAGTACATTGGTGGGCAGTGTTTACAGCATGAAGAAAGAGTTCAGAGCAGACATCCTAAGCTCTCAGTGTGCTCAAAGCATCGTATTTGGAGGATTAAACATCAGAGTGACTTTGATTTCCCCAAAAGGGACAGTAAAACAATAGTGGAACAGTGCTCTTAAAATTAGTGGGCTGATGAGATGGCTCATGGGTAAAGGTGCTTGCCACTCAAGCTTGGCACCCTAAGTTCAATGCCCATACATAGCTGGCTCCACAGAGTTGTCCTCTGGCTTCATATGCATGCCATGGCACGTGTGTGCCTGTGCACACACACAACTTTAACAGTTAAAAATTTAGGAAGGGGATTTTTTATTTAGAATTCTATATACTTCGAGTTCACTTGCATTTTACTTAGGCTTAAATCTATTTGAGGCTATGCTCCAGCAAAACAGAAGGTAAAGCAAGAAAATGGAATGCGCAGGGTCCAAGAAACAGTGATGTCCCCTAGGAAGGAAACGAAATAGTATGGTGGGTGATAGGCCTAAGAGTGGAACCAATGCAGACTGGAGCAGAGAGGAAAACTCTGGAAGCCAAGAAAACAAGCTACAAGGAGAACTTGGAGGCAAAAAGCAGTTTGTCCGTTCAAAGGGGTGGATGCAATGAAGATGGCAGGCGAGGAAGAGACAGCTAGCTGACGAAAGCCTCTTGGAGAAGCAGCTTTGTTGGAGGGGAAGTGCAAAGATAGCTCAGCCTCAGACCAGCAGGGCTATCTACCTAGACACATCACTAACTGACCACTGTTTAGTAAAAGTAGCGATGACTATTAGAACGGACATGGAGAGGCATTGGGAACAAGAGAGCTGCATCCTCCGGAGATAAAGTCTGTTGAATGGCCACGTCAAGAAGTAGCAGTGCAAGCAAATTGGAAATGTGGGAGTAATTGCTTTCCACTTGAGTTCAAATTAATTGAAAAGTAGTCAAAAGATGAGAGGGATCACGTATGTGCATCTGCAAATGGAGGCCAGCCAGCAACCTCGGCTGTCATTCCTCAGGAACTGCCATCCTCGTGTGGTGACACAGGGTCTCTTACTAATCATGGGCTCACCAATTAGGCTAGATGACCAGCAAACCCCAAGGATCCGCCTGTCTCTGCCTCCCTAGTGTTGGGATTGCCAGCGCATGCCACCATGCCGAACATTTCTATGTGTGTTCTGGGGATTGAACACGGGTCTTCACGCTTGTTTAGCAAGCGTTTCACCTGCTGAGTCATCTCCCCAGCCCTGCAATTTCATCGTTTTGTTTGTTTGTTTGTTTGTTTGTTTGTTTGTTTTTCCAGCTTGTTTCCTTTAGTGAGCATTTGGAGTATCCAAAGGTCTCTACACCTTTCAATTCACAATGGCAGAGTTTTTCTTGATAACTTTCTCAAAATCTGTGCAAATCTTTCATGGACTTCATATCGTTTAGTAAAAGCCTTAAGGTGTTTTAGTGATAAATTCTTCTCAGTTTTGGCTCCTGTTGATGTGGCTGAGTCCCAAGATCCTTTGGCTTGATTACAAGGCTGTGTGAGGTACAACAATGTCTCTAGAAGGGGACTCCGGTGTATGAAAAGCTGTTTAATGGCAACTGTCTTTTGGGTCAAGGATGAAACTGTTGTCCGGGCCTTCTTCTCCCATTGCCATGGACATGTGGCTCTGAATATCTATATACCTTTGGGCCTCAGTGTCTCTGATGAGTGATAAGGATGAATTTTCTGGAAGCCATGGATATAGATTATGGGGCTTCTGGAAAATATTACCATGTAATTAACTTAATTGTCTATTTTCCTTTTGGGGGTGAATAGGACCCAGGGATCTCGGAATAATTTTTAGGATACTATTGGGTGCAAATGGCTTTTGGAGGGCATAGGGATGGAGCATCTGGAGGTGGTTTTGTGCTTCATGATCATAACCCATCTGGAAACTGACTACCCAGAGGGACCTTGGCCCACTGCCCACATGCTTCTTCCAGCAATCTGACCTTTAGTAGAAGGAGTTGTCCCATGATAACTGTCCCCTGTAGTGGCATCTAGGGCAGCTAACCATCCAGACACACGATAAAAACCCTCGGAGCTGGAAAGCCCTTCTGGCAACCATATTCCGGTTCTAACAAGCCTAGTCGGCATTGGAACACCATGGCCTTTGCCCATTCCCGGGGCCACATCTCAAGGATGAGCCTGGAGACTCTGGCTCAGTCATGCTGCGCAACATTTATCCTTGGTCCCTGTTCTTGGAACGGTTTTTTCCTAGCAAATATCAAAATGGCAAATCTGTAGACATGTTCCCTGTCAACTTCATATGCATCTCAGGAGCTTAATTTAACATGACGTTGCGAGCACCAGCAGCACGACCTTCTGTCTCGGTGTCCTTCTGTCTCAGTGGACTGACCAAATCATTCTCTGCACAGGACACTGCCACTCTGTGAGTGGTGCGATAATTACTCATTGGTGTAACAGAATACTCAGCAAAAGCAATGGAGGGGAGGGAGGGAGGGAGGGAGAGTTCGCCTTGGTTCCTGATTCCAGGATGCAGTTCGTCCTGATGGGGAAGTCAGGATGGAGGGGTCTAAACGCTTCTGCTCACATTGCATCTACCATTGAGAAGCAGACAGAGAGAAAAACCATGCTTGCCTCACTTTCCCTTTTTATCCAGTCCAGCACCCCGGCCCATGGGATGTGCCACCCACTTCAAGGGTGGGTCATCCAACCCCAACTAATGGAATCAGGATAGCCCCACAGGCATACCCAGAGAGCTGTCTCCTAGGTGATCCTGGATCCTGTCAGGTTGATAAATATTACTAATGACCACACAAACCATCCTCAGAGGAGCTTCCATTTAATTTGTATGTTTCAGTTCCAGGCTCTGAGGTGAGTGTTCCCTCTCTGTGTGGCCGTGCATGTGTATCGTGGAGGTGCCTGCGTATTTGTGTGTGCATGCATGCGAAGGCCACAACAATTGGGCGATTGTTGTGTGAGAGGGCCTGCTTTTGGTCTCGGCAGCCCTACTAGCTTACCCCCGAAATAATTACACAGAAACTGTATTCATTTAAACGCTGCCTGGCCCATTACTTCTATCCTCTTATTGGCTAACTCTCACATCTTGATTCAACCCATTTCTAATAA
>LOJH01015317.1:0-23517 GCA_001685095.1 Ellobius talpinus | reverse complement strand
TCTCAGTGTCTGTGCTACTGGGGTTATATTTAGGAAGTGGTCTCCTGTGTTCAAGTGTACTTCCCACTTTCTCTTCTATGAGGTTCAGTGTGTCTGGCTGTATGTTGAGGTCTTTGATTCATTTGGACTTGAATTTTGTGCATGGTGATAGATATGGATCTATTAAGAAGTAGTAAGGTAGAACTGAGAGAGGATCTCGGCTTTTTGGACTGAGGAGTGGAAGAGAAGAGAAGAGGTCACTGGTGGCTTCTTCATCACTTCTCTGATCATTCAAGGTTCTTACCCCATATCTGACTCCCAATGTTTTGTTGATAAAGAATGATTAGATAAACACTTCAAATGTCTGTGGAAAGAGGCCCAGGACAGCCAACCAACCAGGGGTGTGCAATCTGGGAAAACCCCATGGAGGCTAGGGGGTAGGGCTACTGGGTTTTATTCTTCTTTACTATAACCCCAACATATAAAGAACCTAGCATCCACAAGTTCCAGGAGAAGTCAATTGAGAACAGAGGTCATAAGAGGCCTAACAGGGTGGGAACTTCCACATCAAAATGGTAAGGCTACTTTCCTCTGCCCAGGGAGATTGAGAGTTTCCTTCCTAGGTATTAACAAGGTCAAAGGGGAGCCTGAGCTCCACCTCAACCAACACCCCTAGCTGTCTAAACAATTAACAATGTTTAGGGCCCGTAAAAAAAGAGGGACGATAAAAATCCGAGGCTAGATTCGCTGCAGGATAACATACTGATCCCAACATTTATGTTAATTCAAGGGATCCAGAAGGAGGACAATCTTGAGAAGGACTGCAGGACAGACAGTTGTTCCTGTTTTCAAATTTCCCTGTAAAGATACCTTTGTCAGAACTAAGTGATACCGGCATAAAGCTAGACGGATGGATGGAGTAGAGCCCTGGAGTGAAACAACTGCCAGACCACTGAGGAGTGTTTTTAACCAGTGACAGTGAGTAAGGTGATGTTCGCACATTAGAGTGAAGGTGGATCCCCGGCTAACAGGCACATGAATAGCTTAACTCACTGGACCAGAGACCTGAACCAAAGGGCAGAAATCTTAAGGCTCTTAGAACAAATCACTGGTTAAAAAGATTCATGATGCTCAATTTAAATATACAAGGATTCAACACCAAAATACAGATAGTAAAAAGGAAAAGACAAACTAAGAGTTCATAAAAATTAAAATTCAGAGGATGGCGAGATGGCTCAGTTGGTAAAGTGCTTGTTGCCTGGAGACCTGAGTTTGAGTCCCAAGACCCACACACAGAAGGAGAGAACCGATTCCTTAAAGTTGTCCTCTCTTTTCCAAAGCTTTTCTGTACTCCATTTTCTACACTCACTCCACGCACACAAAATAAATACATGTAAAAAATTATTTTAAAGATTAAAAAATATAGATCAAGGCAAATAAATAACAGAATAAAAAGGAAATCCATACAATAGGAAAAAAGTGTTAAGTTATTCCTGACCATAAAGAACTTGTATCCTAATATCTAGTGTTAAAGAATTCCTAACCCTCAAAATGAAAAAGGACTCAGATATTTCACCAAAAACAGAAAACAGCCAGTGAGCACATAAAAATTAATATAACTCATCTGGAGAGAAAGAAGAAATGACCCTTCACATTCATTAAGCATCACAGAGAGATGCTAGAGAGGATGTAGAGAAGTTGAGCCCTGGGCACTGTGCTGGGAACGCTCAATGATTCAGTACTCTGTAAGATTCCGGTAGTCCTCAGTAAGGCAGGCTTGGGTGTACCATGAAGCCCAACAATCTCTATTCTACCCCCAAGTATGTAGCCAAAATAACTGAGAACATGTTCCCACAATAGTTAAGGATAAATGTTCACAGCAGTATGTCCTCAATAGACTCTAAGTGGAAGTACCCCAAATGCTTACTAACAGATGAACATATAAACCACAGAGAAAATATTATTCAACCATGAAAAGTAATGAAACATTGACACATTACAATATGAAGAACCTTGAAAACACTGCGACAAATGACAAAGTCAGTCACAAAAGAACAGATAGTACAGTATTCTATATATGTGAAAGGGTCAAGAATTGCAAATCAGGGAAACAGAAACCAGGCTGTCGTTCTTTCCAACCTTCTTTGGGAGTGCTGGGAATGTTTTAAGCCGTAGGAAGTAGTGATTGTTACAAACATAACAATGTCCTCACCTGCTCGTAGATCTCGATGGCTTTCTGATACTGCTCCAGCTGTGCAGCGTAGGCTGCCACCTTCAGCAGACACTTGTTAGCAGAGCTGAAAGTAGGACAGTGCAGAGTAAGTGACAGCACTGAGAAGACATGCCTGAGGCCACTTGCTTCTGGCAGAGATGCTCAGATGACAAAGATGAGCTATCCTTTACCACATAGGAAAAGCCCATTACAGATATGAAGAAAAGCATGTACCTGTTAGATTCTTCTCCTTTGTAATAATCAGCAGATTGCTCATAATGTGCAATAGCCTGAAAGTACACACATATAATTTACAAACAATTCAGTCCACAAATTGCATTTAAAAACTACACATGGGTGCTGGTAAGATGACTTGGTAGGTAAAAGCGCTTGCTGCCAAGCCTGACACTCGAGTTTGATTCCTGAGACTCTGATGGTGGAAGGAAAGAAGGGATTCCTGCAAGTTGTTTCCTGACCTCCACAAGCATGTCATGACACATGTGCACACACAAAATAAATGAATATATGTAATAAAAAATTTAAAACTACCCGTACACCAATATTTTTCCTATAATTAAGCTTATTCCAGTGATAAATCTTTCTGAACTTGGTCTCCTCAGCAAATACAGTAAAGTGTGTGGCCCTGAAGCCTCCTAGAGACAGAATGCTTGATTTCATCCAAATCTATCTGTGGAATGAGAAATGTTCCTCTTAGGCTCACATATTTGACAACTTGGCCGCAGTTCGTGGTGCTATATGGAGAGGTTATGGGAATGTATAAGCTTGCTGGAGCATGGGCTTTAAGAGTTTACAGCCCCATCCCACTTCTACTTCCTTCTCTCCTCTGTGTTTGACATGGAAGATATGATCTCTTGGCTTCCTGCTTCTGCCACAATGCCTGTCGCTTGCTGTCATGCCTCCCTGTCATGATGGAATCTATCTCCTTGGAACTCAAAACCAAAATAAGTTCTTTATTCCATAAATTGCTTTTGGTCATGCTGTCTTATGTACAGCAACAGAAAAGTAACCAGTAGTTACTTACTCATGGCAAATGGTCCAGCTTCCACTGTAGTCAGGGTGGCCCCATGACTAGTTCTCTGATAGAATGTGAATAGTCAAACATCTTACTCTGTACCCTTTCTTCAAGTTGTAAGACACAGTCAGGTCTGAGACGACTGAAGATGGCCGAATTCTATCAACCTGCTTCCTAACTGACCCCTTATCCCAGCATACTTGTCCCTGTCAAATCTGCACCCTGGAGTATTAGTTTAGAGGGCTCTGAAGCCATTATACTCTGCAACTTACTGCAACAGCTTTGGCTTTTCCTACCACCACAAGTATCACCTAAGCAAAGGAGTTCCTTCCATTTAAAATATGTGACACCCAAGCAACAGTCAAAAGGATAGAGAAGAAAGCCAGAAGCCCTCACTGGGCTGTGACAAGAGTATTAGTGAAATCAGACCCAACCAACACTTTAGAAGGGAGAACACAGAGCCCCAAAGTATGCAAAGCAGTTAGAAGAACAGGATGGTGGTATATACTGCTTTAATAAACCTGATGAGAGTCAGGTGGAGGTGGTGCATGACTAATCCTAAGGCAGAGGCAGGTGGATCTCTGTGAGTTCAAGGCCACCCTGGCCTACAGAGTTCCAGAGCAGCTAGAGCAGCTACACAGAGAAACCGTCTTGAAAATCCAGAAGGAAAAAGAAAACAAGCCTGGTGAGGATGAATCTGGAAAAAATTAGCTGCTTTTCAGGCAGTTATGGGGCAACACAGCATGTATACAGCTAAAGGCCTGAAACACCAATGGCTTCTACAGCCCAAATGACAACAGGTAAGTCTGTAGGAGGCTTTAAAACAGAGATCAGATATGCATTTTCTGCAGTGACTTAAATCATACTTTGGGGTCTAGGAGTTGACCGAGCTCTGCTGGCAAGTACTCAGTGATCCTGTAACAGCTCAGCCACCAACAACATCGGAATACATGCTGTGTCTCGAGACTGACAGGACAACTTCATTTTCACATGATTTCAAAGTTGATTTGGGGAGGGTGAGTCAGAGGCACATGGAAGTCAGTGGATTCTCTGTGGAGTGGGTTTTCTCCTTCCACTTTGTCTGGGTTCTGGGGGTTGGACTAGTTCATCAGGCTTACACAGCAAGTGCTTTACTCCCTGAGCCACCTCACTGGCCCAATTTTTATGGGTCACAAATGGTTTTGATTCTGATGATTAAGCAGTAAATCACTTTTGTTAGCTTTTAGACATACACAAGCAAACAATAAGTTTGCAGTCCTCTGCCTTAATTTACAAAGCTTTCCCAATAAGCCCCAAATATACAACTACTGGCACATGAAAATAAGACTAAAGGTGCTAGGTACAGAAATAAGAGAACAACTCCAACGAAGCTGAGAACTACACCTGACAGCCCTTTAAAAGCCTGTGGCCTCAGCCTGTCTGTAAAGTAGTGATTACAGCTCCCCGGAGCCAATACTACCAAAGTCTCGAGGTTGTGGAACATACCAATGATACACGCTTGAACAATTCTTCAATAAGATACCTCTACTCTGTATTTCAGTCATATAGCCCACCTACCTACTATGCTCCCCAAACAGATTTCCTCGGTGTTATTTATAATAGAAAAGAAAAAAAAGAAACAACTTCACTGGTTCAACATGTGCGCTACAAACAGTTAAAAGTAATGGGTAGAAGTGCCAAGTCAGAAAAAGGTGAGGTACACTATGATCCCCCCTTTTAACAGATAGAAAAGCTCGTACAAAAAGCAGCAGGACAATACAATCATTTGGAATCCTCAGAACCATCACACACATTGTTCCATTTTCCTCAGAAGCAAGTTCTGTGAGGGAAAGCCCAGGACTGCTGTTCACCATAGATAGCATCCTGATCGTAGGATACTATCTACTGTATGTGCTCAGTAACCAGAAGTGAATGAACAAAAGGCCCTTGCTAGACCACTGTCAACATCCAATACAAAGGACCAAGACAATTGAGCGAAGTTATGACTGGGGGCTGGGATGTAGCCTAGTAGTAGAGTATATGCCTGGCCTCTATGAAGCTTGGGATATGATGCCTGGCCTCATCCTCTTTCCCCTTCTGGACTGTTCTTATTCTCTGAACTGCTCAGCATTGTTTCCACTGTAATAAATGGATCAAGGCACAAAAAGCTATACCCGTGTCTCTTGTAAAAAACCTGGACCACAGACCCTCTTCCTAGAGAGAGGGAGCTACCCTCTTCCTAGTTTTTCACTAAGAGTAATGAACAGGGTTGAGCTGAGCCATATGGAGCTGCTGTCTCAGACAGGAGGATTGGGGGAAGTCCATACTTAACAATTTGGTCTAACTTAATATTTATTAGGAAGATGTCCATTATAACCTTTATTTAGTTAGTTAGTTATTTTTAGGCAGTGTCACTGGAACTGTCCTGGAACTTGCTATGAGTTTAGGCTGGCCTTGAACTTACAAAGACCCAAATGCCTCTACCTCCCAAATGCTGGTATTAAAGCCACTCCTGGCTACAAGGTTTTGTTTTAATTATTTTATTTTTTGATATTATAATTACATCATTTTCCCCATCCCTTTTCTCCCTCCAGACACTCCTTGCTCTCTTTCAGATTTGGGGCCTATTTTTTTCATCAATTGTTGTTACACATACCTTCCTAAATACATAACCTGCTCAGTCTGGGTATCAGGGCTGACCATTTGGCACTGGATAACCAACTGGTATGCTTGTCCCTGGGGAAGACGATTTCTCTTGCTCTCAGCATTCTTTAGCTGCCTGCAGGTTTTGGCTAGGGCCTCTATCTACACTAGCACGTCTATTGTTGTCCTTGTTCAGCTGACCTTTAGGCACTCCTGCCGGTGAGGCTTTATGGATTTAGTCTCCAGGGAGAGACGTCATGGAAAACTCCCTGTTCCTCTGACTCTTAAATCTTTGTTTGTTTGTTTGCTTTGCTTTTTCTGAGACAGGGTCTCTCTGTGTAGCTCTGGCTGTCCTGGAACTTGCTCTGTATGTGTGTGTGTAAAGTATACATAATTTTTTTAAGGCAGTGCCTTGCTATGCAGCCATACTGGCCTTGAGTTTATAACTCTTCAGTTGCAAACTCCTGACTGCTGGGATCACATGCACATCACACTCAGCCTTCATTTCTTAAACTACGTTCAACAGAACAAGATACATCAGAGAAAAAAGGTGCCACCTACTGGCTAATTCACAGAATAACAAAAACAGACCAGGTAGTAGAAGTTCAAAAGGCCACCATGACAAACCAAAAATAAAAAAATGACAACCCTAGAAGCCATTTCATTCACCCCAATTTGTGGACCCCATGTAGTGAAGTGGTTGTGTGAGAAATTCCCTGGTATAAGGAATGGGCTCCAAGCCAGAGTGCCCTTCTGACTGCCAGGCCAGTGTGCTCTCCTGACTGCCATAGGCCTGGAAGCAACCCTGTGCATGATGCTTGTGCATATTCCACATGCTCCACAGGGTCCACTCTTCAGTAGAAAGACAATGTCCATCCCAGTTGCTGAGAAAATTAAGCCCCCGTCACAGCAGACCTGTCCACCTGTCCCCTCCCATCCCTCTATTAATCCTATACCAGAGGTAAACTGCAGACTCTCTCTATTCACTCCCCAGGCCCCAGTCCATGCACCCAATGCACACACGAGGGATAGCCCTCTTCAGATTAAGACCAGAGCTTCCTCAAATAAAAAAGGAGTAGGGCAGAGTGTGTGTATGTGTATATGTGTGTGTGTGTGTGTGTGTGTGTGTGTATGCTGTGGGGTGAACAGCATAAAGTAAATGCAACAACTGTGGCAGTTGGTATGATATCAGTGTTGCATGCTTCCTGCATCCTTGACTATGTCAGAGAGGGCAGTATGCTTGCTTACCCATTAGTATTTGTTTAGAACCTACCATGTCTTGGCCCTTGGGCCTATCAGAAAAGTCGTGGCAGAACTCGGCAGATATGGCACCAAGCCCAGAGGTGGGAAGGAGACAGAAATACCAGAACTGTGAACGAGCATATGCCACAGGATGAAGGGAGAAATGTGGCAGTAAAAAGGGGGTGGAGATGAGTAAAGAGTGTACATTTGTGGAGGTGTCATCTGGTTAAGTATTCCTGGGATCTATAATCTTAATTAGGGGGGCATCATCTGGAAAGGGTGATAAAGGACACAAGGAGTCAGTTTGTGAATGTGTGAGGAAGAGTTGGACAAGCAGAGGGAACAGCTGGTACCCAGGTCCCAGGGCAGTGGCTAGAGCAAGGTGGACAGAGCAAAAGAACAGGATAAAATTGAGGCCCCAGAGGTACAGGAGTGTGGTGGGAGGAGCGACTCAGTGAGGTCATGAAGAGCTAATGCAGGTCTCCAGCTGTTCCTGAAGGGTGTGTCAACAGAAGCCTGTACGCAGGGGCTGGAGAGTTCTTCCAAAGGACCCAGGTTTGATTCCCAGCACCCACAGGGAAGATCAACCCGTCTGTAACTTCAGTTCCAGGGGATCCAATGTTCTCTTCTGGCCTCCAAGGACACATGTAGACAAAACACCCAAACATATAAAAATGACTGTTTGTTTGTTTGTTTGAGACAGGGTTTCTTTGTGTAGCCTTGGCTGTTCTTGAACTAGCTCTGTAGGCTAGGGTGGCTTCAAATTCAAAGATCCGCCTGCCTCTACCTCCTGAGTTCTGGGATTAAAGTTATACACTACCTTGGGATGGCTTAAAATGGATCTTAAGAGAAAAAAAAAGACCATAAGGCCAGACTGACACACTAGTATCAAGGTTCACGGTGTTTGCTTTGCTTCTAGAGAGTCTAGGATGAGAGAATGAGGGAGCAGATGTGGGAGACCAGCGGGGGGCTCTGGCACCGATCACATGAAACCAGGGACAGGTACTGAGTAAGAAGGGCTGGACACGAGTAGTGAGATCAGCACCCAAAGCAACTCTTCACAAGCCAGACGGGGACGAGAGAAAGGGCAAGGAAGCCTGCTGACTGGAGAACTTGGGTAAGGGCGGCACTTGAGAAGATAAGTAATCCAGTCTAAAACCCACTGGCTCAGAGATGGCTGTGGGACTCAAGAAGAAAGGCCAGCAGCAGATGAGAGCAGTGGCGCTGAGCAAGTAATGCTGAGGGTACAGAGGGTGCCCTCAACATCTCCAGAGCCTCAGAGAACTTGGCAGACAGCTGGCAAGTCTTTTGACTATTCTGACATGAATCAAAGCACAAACAACAGGTAAGCTCAGTATCTCTCTGGCAATCCAGGTAGAGTCCCTTTACTCTGCCAGCTAGGCCTAGGCAGTCTCCTCTAGGACACCGTAATGATTCTGGACTACTCCAATCAGCTGGGAAAGAGCAGGAGAGGATTCCTAAGAGGCCAAGCATCTACCTTCTGCACCGAGCTCATAGGTGTGGCCAGTGCTCACCTTCTCAATGTCCACAAGCTCAGTCTCATAGATCTCTGCAATCGTGATGTGATGCTTGGCTGCAATTGTAAACCTTCCCTAGGGGAGAGAGCAGAGTCATCCACCTGCTTTACCTACACAAAACACCAATCAGTTTGAGAACAGGAAGAAAAACATGACTCTAAAGCAGCTCAAGGATGCCACCCCACAGCCATTCAAGCAATGCAATGTCTTACCATGTCTGTGTAAATGTCGATGGCTGCATTTAAGCAGTTGATAGCCTCTGAAGCGTGGGCATTTAAGAAAAACAACGAAAAATTCATTCAGTGAAAGAGGGTTCAGCTGAGCCTGTTACCTGGCTGTTACTGATGGCAGGAGGTAAAATCTGGGGTAGTGGGTCAGCAGGCTGGTTAGTGGGAACAGACACAATCATGCACAGTCCAGACTCATTAGTGTGGATTTGTTCCTAGCAGCTGCACTGGTATTTAAAGGCGTGTGGCTGCAGTAATACTGGCTCAGTAACTCTTAGGGGGTCCATCCAGGTGGCAGATTCTATTACAAAGGAAATAAGACCACAGGGATTGCCACCCACACTGGTAAATCAAACCTACTACTATACAAGGTCAATGCAGCCTTCATTAATACCATGTGTGTTATATTAATTTTGGAAAATATCACTTCTTCACAAGAAAGACCATTTCAATAGTCTCCATTCTTCATGTGGCCAACATCAAAAGCACTTTGTAATGCTTGCTCAACTCTTCCTTTTTAAGGGAAGAATGTTTCTTTTGGCTTGTGACTTAATAGGCAACCCATGACAAGAAGGTACTGCAGCAGGAACATGAGGCAGCTGGTCAAACTGCACTCACAGTCAGGAGTGTGAATATAATAAGCCAAATATGCAAATGTGCATACAGCTCAAAGATGATAAACTTTGGTATACTAACAGTTACGTTGGTATGCATATCCAAGAAATGAATGGAAAACTTTACAATGACGATGCTAATAAGTTATATTCGTTTCCTAAAACATTGAGCCACAAAGTTTCCTCTCACAGAACAGTGTGGCTGACAGCACCAAGTTTGCCTTCAGTTTAAAAGAGACAGCAAGGAAACAAAGCTTGACTGGAGCAACAGAAAAGTAACTAGAACAACAAAAATGAAAAGTGACTTTTCCCTGAAGTGTATTTAAAAGTGTACACTCACTGCTGCGCCTTTCCAATTAGAGGAAACCAGAGAGCACGGTTATCTACACCACCACTCAGGCCCAGCATTCCCACTTCAGCGCCTTCCTTTCCAGTGTTCTGGATGTTTCCACATGCACTTTTTTTTTAAGAAATTGTGGCCACATAACAATCAGTTCCTTAATTTAATTAGCAAGTGAACATTTACCAGGTCAACAAACATTCTATGAATCCAAGCACTTTGTTTTTTGTTTGAGGTAGGATCTCATATTCCAGGCTGGTCTGTAACTCCCAAGCCTCCAGCCTCAAGTTTCCCAAGTGTAGGGATCACAGGTGTGTGTCACTATAGCCAGCCCCAAACCAACCGGGATTTGGATGCTTGTGTGATGATATTCTATAATATGAAGTCATTCTGCTCATACCTGCTGTGCCCAGTCTCACTTTTGGAAATAAAAATATAATTAATCTTTATACAAAAAAGCTTGATGACATTTTTCTTTGGGATATATTCCTAGAAATTTGATTGTGTGTTAAACTAAATAGACTACAGAAGAAAAGAAGACTCAAGATAACCATATACATGGATGAGATATTAATACCTTTAGTTTAATCCTTCTTGAAAGAGAAGTAACATTTGCAAAAATTTTAATAATAAATGTCCAACATTCTTTTCTATGAAAAAAAAAGTTCTGAAAAGCACTTAGAAAAACAATGAAAAAACTGGGCAGTGGTGGCACATGCCTTTAATCCCAGCACTCGGGAGGCAGAGGCAGGCAGATCTCTGTGAGCTCAAGGCCAACCTGGTCTACAAGAGCTAGTTCCAGGACAGCTAAGACTGTTACACAGAGAAACCCTGTCTCAAAAAAAGAAGAAAAAAAGAAGAAAAACAATGAAAAGAGTGTTGTGTGGTTAAGACACCTTTTAACTACTGGATACTACACTCCTTCCCTAAGTGAAATACATTTAGGAGGATGGAAACACCAGGATTTCCTTCTTCATTCAAGAACATATTTCATAAAGATAAGGTTCTTATAATCCCAGCATGTGAGAGGCCGAGGCAGGGGAGTGCAGAGCTTCGAGTTTGAGGCCATCTTTAGCTACATGATGAAAAACTGTTCAAATGTTCCTCAACTCCTCCACATTGATATCTTTATGATTAGAGTAGACATTATTAAAATGACCAAAATTTATTTCTTATTCCATAATGCAAGAATTGTTATTACCAGGATCCAGCACAGCACACCAGCCTCAACACTTCAGCAGACGCTGCTGGCCAGAGACATAGATAAGCGGCCTTACCTTGAGGGTCTGCCTTCTTGTAAGCATTTCCAGCATCCACAAAGCTGGTAGCGGAGTCATGTTTGCTCTGAAGCTGCATGTGGAGCTTGGCGGCTTGACAAAACGCATTTCCTGCAGCTGAAGGAGATGTCACAATTAAACAGTGAGGAACAGCTTCCCAAAAGACTCCAGGCTCCACACAGAAAAGATACAGGTCTCTAAAAGGAATCCCTGCTGCCAGAGACCGCATGCATCAAGACAAGTGTAACTGAGTGTTGGCCACTTTTCCCTGATAGTTCCAGAGGACCTGCCAAACATCCTGGACACTGAGCCACCTTTTTCTGACCCACCACTCAATGACAGCCAACATTTAGGATCTTGAGCTCTTTCCCACACCATAAGATCAGCCCAACAAGGGGCACTTTGGCCTCACACAGCTAAAGAAAGGCTAAGCACTGAAGCCAAGGCTATTCATCTACCCATTTCTCAATCCTAGGGTCCATGTTACTCAAGTGTCACTGTTCAGTCTGCTCCACTAGAAAAGCATGACTTAGAATGGCATAAAATCTTAAGGCAATGGTTCTCAACCCACCTAATACTGCAACCCTTTAATACAGTTCCTCATGTTGGGGTGATTCTCTACCATAAAATTATTTTCATTGCTACTTCATCTGTAACTTTGCTACTGCTATGGATTATAAATACCTGTGTTTTCTGATGGTCTTAGGCAACCCCTATGAAAAGGTCATTCAACCTCCAAGGGGTTGAGAACCACTTAAAGTTAATAATATTTGGGGGAAGATGTGGTTTGCTAAGACAGGATCTTGCTTTCCCTGAAGCTCCACTCATAATCCTCTTCTGCCTCAGCTCCCAAGTGTCAGAACTACAGATAGGCATGTGCTGCCATGCCCAGGCTCATGTTCTGAAAGCTTCATCTCCAGCTGGTGATGCTATTTTAGTTAGTCCTAGAAGCTTTAAGAGGTTTGCCCAAGTGAAAAAAAAAACAAGGTCACTGAGGGCTGGGACTGAGACTTGTCAGGGCCACCTTCCTTTACTTGCTCTTGCTTCCTGTCCACAAGAAGGCAGCTCCTCTACCACCCCTCCGACTCCATGACATTCTACCCATGTACATGGGGTCAAACAAGCAGACTGAGCCCCCAAACCCGTGATCTAAGTGAGCCTCTCTTCCTTCAAGCTGTTCTGGAAATTCTCCTCCCAGCTAGAGGCTATACTGACATCACAAAGCAGTAGAAGGGCACTCTGCTACGGAACCACTTGCTTTAAATTTACCTGTAAGAAATCAAACATCCAATTCTGTGAAACTTTAGCTGTCTCCCTTGTCCCAAACACTCTCCTCACAGGCATTAACCTGACTCCCTCATGGAACTCTGATCATCATCAAGAAAAGGAAGCCACACAAACCCTGTAGTCTGCTCCAATTCAGTTCTTGTCCTGTGCTTCTGTTTCTGACACAAGAGTACACATGAAATTGGCCCCCACTCTTCATATTATGGAATCTAATACCCAATGTTAATAGTATTACCCATTAGGGCCTTTAAGGAAGTTGTTAACTCATGAGTATTCCACACTTATGAGTGGAAGTAGTACCATTACAGAAGATACTGAAAGGAGCAAGTTGCCTTGTAGGATGAAGCAAGAAGCCATCTTGGAAGCAGAGAGGAGTCTTCACCAGATGCTGAATCTGCTGGCACCTTGATCTTGAACTCTTCTGCCTCCAAAGTTGTGAGCAATATATTTCCATATTTTATAAATTACTCAAAAGAAGGTATTTGGTTCCAGCAGCAGAAAAGGACTAAGGGGGACACTGACCAATGAGAACTGGCCTTACAGCTAGAGCTGAATCAGAATAACCCCTGCTGGCAACTGGAGAGCCACACAAGAGATAAAAGACTGAGAGGTGCCAAGGCCAGGCTAGCTGCAAGAATAAGCCAGCAGATCAGGAGCTTTGATGGTCTCTGCCTTGGAAGAATGTAGTGACCTGAACCTGACATGAAGTTGGGAGGATCTGGCTCCAGAAGCACTGGTGCAGACACATCTCTCCTTGGCACACTCCTGTATTCCAGCACATTGCTTACTTCTCTATAGCTTCCTCCAGTATTGCTCTTCCTGCACTTACTGTCATGGCCTGTCCTTTTTCCTGCTTGGGTATAGTGCAACAGCCAGTTCCTCTGGGCTACCTTAATCTCCAAGATAATAGTTAGTGCTGGCTTTCCCTTTTCATGCCACCACTTTATCACTTGGAACACATATTCTGGTCACTGCTAACAAGGCAAGTCTCTCTCGATCTGGAAGTGTTCTTAAGGAGAATGGCCTCTGGGAGGCTACCCAGTGTGTTACACTTAGTTTGAATAGTGGCTGAATCATTATAAGAGTATAGTATAGTAGCTTAATCATTATAAAAAAAACTTTTAAACTTATAAGAGACAAATGGTGTCATGATCACCACCAGAGCAATTGAGGGCCTCGTTTTTATTTATTCAATTAACAAATAAATATACTGAATATCTACCGCATCAGAGACACAATGTGGACCCTGGAGATGCAGTCAGAATGGAAAACACATAAACACTCTGAACTTCAAAAGTACATGCTAGTGAGGGGCACCATGTAATAAATACATGCAAATATAAATAACTAAAACACCATGTAACTTCCATGTTTTTGCTAGTGGTAATATGGGCAGTGGTGAAGAGTAGCGAGTTTCCAGGAAGAAGATTATTGACTATAAAAGGTAGTCAAAAGTGAACAGGCTGAGAAGATAACATTTGAAGCTGGACCTGAAGAAAGACGTAAACAAGGACAAAGTATGCAGAGAGAGGAAATAGCACATGCTAAGGCTCTGGAGTGGGAGCCCAGAGCACGAGCAGATGAAGTCAGAAAAAGGAAGAAGACAGTCCTGGAAGGTCAGTGTACAAACCCAATACATGACCTGACTTACTGAGCCTCAGTAAGACTGTCTGGGAGCTAAGCAGGGTGGCATATGCTATTCTCCTAGCACCTGGGAGATGAGGGAGGAAGATGGCTCTAAGTACAAGACCTATCTGGGCTTATAATCATAATCATACACTATCTCAAAATAAAACTGAGAAAGGGCAGACCACAGAGACATGGGGGACACTACTCTGGCAACAGACAGAGGCATGGAACATGGAAGGTCTCCACAGGTACATGGAGGACAGGGGCCTTTCCAGGTGAATTTCCTAGCACTCTTGAGTAAGATTACTTTTCACCCGTGATTACAGGGCTTGAATAGAAAAGATGGGCTGGTGGGATGATTCTGTTTATCTTCCATTTGTTCTTTAGTAAAATACAATGTGGGCATAAGTTCTTTTGAAACCCTTCCATCTCCCTTTAAACTAAAGCTCTACTGCAAAGTAAGCTGATAAAGGAACTTCTGAGCCAGATGCAGCCTTTCAGATCCACCCAGCTCAAAAGCATCTTCTCCTTTGAAACAAAGTGTCTGCCTTACAGGCAATAGATAACAGCAGCTAATAAAAGCTAGTAAAAACAGCTGTTGGCCAAGTAGGAGACCTATGTTCTCTCTGGCCCAAGGATGCCTCCGCATTCACTTGCATAAGGATCCCATCACCATCTGAGCTATAGAAATTTGCAAGGGAAAAGCGGGTATTTTTCTCTCTAGTTAGTAAGGACAATCCCCGCAGACAAGGAGAAGAATCTTAGTGTGAGGGCTTAACTTAAAGAATGTGCTATCTAATGGGGCTTATGCTGTCACTCCGTTTTAGTGAATGCAGAGTAGAGAATTGCTCTGAAATTCTCAACTCATGCTAAGGCATTTCTATCTATCTTGTTAGTTCCCAATGAGTTTTCCTATAAGTATGGCATTATATTTATTGGAATACAATTCTAGGGGCATACCTACCCTTCCTAGCCCATGAAATGCTTCTTTCAGATTCCACAAGCCTTGCAGAAACTGAGGGAGACATTGTCCCTGTGGTCAACCTTGAAACCAGGTTAGTTACCTGAGATGAGGATCCTCTCAGCACCAATGCCTGCCTCTGGGACCAACAGTCTGACTCTTTAACGGGATGCACAGTCCTGTCTTCCTACAAAATTAGGTTTTAAAGTATCTACCTAATAAGTAAACAAAATGTTGTACATACCACTCCAATTCTTGGCCATCTTGAACATATTTGCGGCTCTGGTATACATTTCACATGCCTCTTCTATTCTCGTGTTCCCTCTAAGAGAAATATAAATATGAGGTTATACCTGTTGTTAACCATCTGCATCTCTCCTCCCTCCCTGAAACAATGAGATTATTAGTTATGTAATTATTATTATATTATTATAACCCTGAAACACTCAATGAGCTCTTCTGTGCATGAGACAAACTACAGAAAGAATCTTAACAGCTAATACTGTTCCTGACCCCAAATTCCAGATAAGGAGGCTGAAGAACGCTAAAGTTACTGTCCTGGGACACAGACTAGATGTCATAAAAATGGCACCCTAGACAAAGATATGGTGAATCCAGAGTCCACAACCTTAACTAGAATGTTATATGTATAATAAATGCAAGTTTTGGGTCAGTGGTTAAGAACACTTGTTCTTGCAGAGGACCTGGGTTTAGTTCCAATCACTTGTATGGAGGTTCACAACCATCTGTAACTAGTTCCAGGAGGATTTGATACCCTCTTCTGACCTCTGTGGGCAGCAGGGATGCTCATGTTAGGCATACATACATGTAGGCAAAACACTCATACACACAAAAATAAATATATCCAAAAGTTTTTAGAAATTCAAGTTTTCTATCAGGCTAGGTAAATAGACTTATTATATTAGAAATGTATTTCTCAAAGAAGATTGCATTTTGAAGAGCGAAGATACTTTATCCTGCCATTCTTTAACTATTTAGCGTAAACTCCAAAAGCCAGATGTGGTGGCCCAGACCTATAACCCCCCATGTTGGAATGGCAAAGGCAAGAGGATGGTGAGTTCCAGACCAGCCTGAACACAATGGTGAGACTCTGTCTGAAAAGCAACCATCCAACCCCCAGAAAATCCACAAAACTGTCAGTTCTGGCAGGAACCAGCCTGTTTCCAACATGGAAGAACCTCAGAGCCCCATCCTCACCAGGTACAGAAAAGCACTGTGTAAAGATCTTGAGGACACTCCACAAGCAGCTAAGAATGCATGTAGTTCTAGAAAGTTCTTCATTGGGCAGCTAATTCCTACTGATAGATAGCTTAATTTTTATTTATTTTTAATTACAAAAAATATTTTGTGTATGAGTGTTTTGTTGGAATATATCTCGGGAGGGGCATCAGAGCTCCTTGAACTGGAGTTACAGATGGTTGTGAGCTACCACATGGATGTTGGGACTTAAACCCAGGTCCTCTGAAAGAGCCACCATTTGCTCACTGAGCGATCTCTCCAGCCTCTAGGGGATAGCTTTATACACTCAGCAGTTTCTTCATACATAAAGCCAAATTAGTCTTTGGTGGTTCACCTAGTGTTTCTGAGTTCAACTCTGCTTCTAATTAACTCAGGCTCTTCCACACAGACATTTGTCTATTTTGTCTATCTACACTACAAAAATAAAATCTCAGAGGAAGACCAAGGCCCAAGAGACTCTGACTGTGTAGCACAGACAATGAGGACTTCAGAGTGGAGTGTGGAAACTCAAGACTTGACAGGGAGAGGACGAGGAAAAACAAGCACATCTCGAGTGAGCTCAGGTGGGTCGTGAGCAGTGAACTAGTACAGCTACGGAAGAGCTTGTGGAGTAGGATCGCTCTCCTTCGCTCCACTGCCAAGCAAGTACCCAACATTCGTCCCCTACCTACAGACTTCCGCCATGTGAGGAAAGTAAAAGGTCACACCAGATGCCAGCACCGTGACTTTACAGGTTCTACTCTCCAGAACTGAGAGTCAGTCTCCGGTATTCTGATGTCACAAAACCAGAGGTAAAACATCAAAGCCAAGAGTGAGGGGAAAGCAGGAACGGGTGTCACAGGCAAAGGGTGTGTTGTTCCATTTGGGGTGGTTACTGTCATGGTCACACAACTCTACTATGCAAAGATTTTCAAAAAATCAGTAAATACTTCAGACAGATAAACTATCTGCCAGGTGAATTATATCTCAACAAATTGCTACTCCTGTCTGCCAAATAAAATATCCTGGGTCCATGTCACACAAGGAATAACAGGATGTCATCAAGCTGTTCCAAAAATGAAGAGCCAAAACAAGCAAAGTTTTCAACCTCAACCTTCAGGTTCCTTTTCTCTGTTTCCAATCTATATTAATTAAAAAAATAAAGATTTATTTTCTTTATGTGGATTCATGTTTTTCCTACATTAATGAATGTGCATCATTTGTGTGTCTGTTGCCCACAGAAATTAGAAGAGGGTGTCAGGTCCCTGAAACCAGAGTTACAGAAGGTTGAGAGCTGCCATGTAGGTGCTGGGAACTGAACCCAGATACTCTGGAAGAATAGCAGGTGCTCTTAAGCCCTGAGCCATCTCTCCAGCCCAACTACATTTCTTTTCTTTTTTTAGAGCAATGAACTAATAGGCTTCCCTAGTGGAAAATTCCTCATGAGAAGTTTCTCACTTTTAGTCACAGCTCCACAGAGTTAACACAAGCAAGCCTTTCCCCATGTCTTGTTTTTCTGTCAAGTACTAGGAATCTTTAACTGTAATTACAGTGTAGTCCAGCCATTCTTATTAAGTTTCTAAATAAAACTAGCTTAATTAAAGTGTACCTTATCCTACTTTCAAGTAGAAATGTGAACAACAAAACTCCTGTGCTGTGCTAAGTTCACACCAGATGTTGCCACATCAGGCCATTTTTTAAATAATCATATATCATAATAATCAGAGGAGACACTACCTTTATCTCACTGGCATCTGTGACAAGAGACAAGGCCAATGGCTGCCTTGGTCACTCAGCACAAGTTATCAGTGGAGCTAACTCCTGACTCCAAAGTTAGAGATTTTTGTGCAAAGGCTGAATGAGCCAGCTGGATTAGATCAAGAGGCACTTACCTATCTTGAACAGAATTACCACAAGCATACTCAATGCTAGTAAAGGGGCTGGAGCGATGGCTTCATGGTTAAGAGCACATACTGCTCTTGTAGAAGACCTGAGTTTGGTTCCCAGCATCCACAATGAGTGAGTGGATCACAACAGCCTGCAGCTCTAGATCCAGATCCCATGCCTCTGACCTCAGAAGGCACCTGCACTCACGTGCACATTCCCACACATAGATACACAGAAGTACACATAAAAGTCAATCTTAAAAAAACAATTGAAGAAAGTCAGGCATGGTAGCATATGCCTATAACCTCAACATCTGGAAGGCAGAGGCATAATGATCAGGAGTTTAAGGTCATCTTCGGTGAGTTTGAAGCCAATCTGTGCTACATGAGAACCTGTCTCAAAACAAATAAACAGCAAAACACCTAAGAAAGACTCATTATCAAAAAATGAGAATACAGTTTGGGGAGGTGGCTCAGCTGGTAGAGTACTTGCTTAGCACACACAAAGTCCTGGGTTTGATCCTCACCCAATCCATATAAACTGTACATGATGGCCTGTACCTGTATTACTAGCACTTGGAAAATAAAGGCAAGTGGATCAGAAGTTCAGGGTCATCATTCACCATACAATGAGTCTGAGGCCAGCCCTGGAAACATGAGGCTTTTTCTTCAAAGGGGTGAGGAGGGTACTTTAGGAAGCCATATAAAAACAAAATGTAGGCTCCTGATAGGTAAAGATTCTTGTCACATATGCCTGGCAACTTAAGTTCAATCTCCAAACCCATGTAAAGGTGGAAGGAAAGAACAGACTCCACAAATGACTCTAACTGTAAACCTTTTGGGAAATGTCTTTAAAAGTACCTCAATTACCTACTTCATGTACATGAACATTAAATATTGCACGCTTTAAAGAGCACTACTCAGAATTTATATTCAAATAATTCAACTGATGGCTAAGTAGTAGAATATTCTTGGAAACAACAGATCTGAAAAGTATCTCTGCTACGAGGTAACATTAGTAACAATATGTCAGCACTCAGCACTAAGAGGCAGGAAGAACACTGAACTGAGATAAACTCAGTGTCTTTTGGTATTAGGAGTTTCTGACTTTGAACAAGGAAACACCTTCTCCACCAAGAAAGGAAACAGGAGCAGGCATAAGACCTGCCTCCAGCTAATGCCCCAGCTTGGCATCTCTTTCATTTCAGAGGCAGGAGCTTCTTGGCTGCTTACTGAGCAAACAGCTGCTAAGGTCAGCATGTGCCACATGACACTAATGAGGGAGGTCGGAATGTTCACAAAAACTCATGCTTTAAGGATGAAGATGCCTGTAACAGCATATCCAGGCTCTCCCCCCGTTCCACTGTGGTCAAAGGCAGCCCACTAAGGGTCAGTGAACAGCAAAGCTGTCAAAACCCAATTAATCCCCAATCCTCTGAAGTCCTACTTTCCCCAGCCTGAATCATCACTGTTTGGAGCACCGAGCCACACTGGCAACAGTAATACATACTATTTTAAAACTGTGGGTGGGAGGAGGGGGGTATCAAAGTAGAGTTGTGGGAATTAATGGCACACACACACACATCATGAGATGTACCCAAAAGAAAAAGGTGACAACTGCAGAGGCAGAAATAAAGCTGCCTCTAAAATCACAAGATATTAGAGTAGAAATATCTCAAATAATGACAATTACAGCACTGTATCAGTGTGCAGGAACAACCAGAATTCCAGTCTATAATTAGGTTACCCTGAGGGCTATCCAGCCATACCAAACTCCAAAGACAAGGACCATTGGGCTTATTACTGGGACCCATAGTAAGGTGTGTGCAGGAGGCTGTCACCCAAGACAAAGCTTCTTCACTAGCAGGAACATTTCATTAGCCTAACCTGCAAGGAAAGGTCAGACAGGGCCCGATACAGAGGTTACAATGATAATGCTAGCTTGCTGTGTGGATGGGAGAATCTGCCTGCATCACTGCTTTTTGTTGCTGCTGGTGGTTACATTGCTCTTGGGGTTTTTGTTTGTTTGTTTGAGGGGGTGTTGCTACTGATGTTTGTTTTGACACAAGGTCTTGCTCTATATAACCCAGGAAAGCCTCAAAAAAGATCCTGCTGCCTTGCCAGTCCCAGGATTACAGGCATGTAGTAGTAAGCCCAGCTCCACATACCATTTTTTTCTTTTCATTTTATTTATTTTTTAAAACAATCTTTTCTGATTTTACATACCATTCCCAGTTTCCACTTCCTTCCCTCCTCCCACTCCCCCTACCTTCTCCCCACCCCCCATCCACTCCTTGGAGAGGGTAGCATTTCCCATGGAGAGTCAACAAAGTCTGTCACTTTCAGGCTGGGCCTATATCTAGGCTGAGCAAGGTATCCCTCCAAAGAACATAGGCTCTAAAAAGCCAGTTCAAGCACTAGGGATAAATCCTGGTCCCAGTTACTACCCAAGCCATATAACTGTCACCCATATTCAGAGGGCCTAGTTTGGTCTTATGCAGGTCCCCACCCCCACCCCATCAGTCTGGAGTCAGTGAGCTCCCACTAGCTCAGGTCAGCTGTGTCTGTGGGTGTCCCCATCATGGTTTCGACCCTTTGCTCATATTATTGTTTCTCCCTCTCTTCAACTGGACTCTGGGAGCTCAGCCCAGTACTTGTGGAGGCCAGAAAATGTGAACCTATCTCCACGTTGACCAAAGGTAACAGAGTTGGAACTTTCCTCTAGTTCCTTCAAGAAATACGGAGGAGCTTAGAGATACAGGCTAGCAAAGCCCGAGGAGTGCTATAAACAGAGCTTACTGTGCCATTGCAGTGGGGGTAGAGAAAGCTACAATGCTGATAAATAGATGTGAACAGCAAAGGTGTTCATACCAGGTTTCAGAGGGAAACAAAGACTAGAAGGAACTGGGCCATTTGTTGTATATTCTGGCAAAGAGCCTGGCTATGTTCTGCCTGTCCTGAAAATCTGAGTGAGGGTGAATTAAAAAGTAGTGGACTATGTATTTTGTAAAACTCCAAGACACGATAGCATTGTGGCTACAGAATGGTTACCACTTCATGCTCTTAGCCAGACTCATGGTGGGCTAGGCAGAAAGATCTGAAAATGTAGTTTAGAGAGGAAAGGAATAGGAGCAATTTAAAAGCTGTGGGTAATATGGGCAAGCATTAAAGACTCGTGGTATGAAAGAAAAATCAGACACTGAGTGGATAGGACAAGTGCCTTGGGGGCAGGGCCACACCTACCAAGAAATCCAGAACTTGTTTGAAAAGCTTACATTTTAAAACTTTTTTTTTTTATTCTGATAGAAGTTCACTAAGATATGTAGACTTTAAGTCTGGCTAATCTTGCTGCATGATTCCACCCACACACAAACACAGGTTCTTTACAATAAAGCTTTAATAAAATCATTTTATGTGGTATGTTTGTGTGTAAGAGAGTGCAGATGAGAGTGTAGTGGTCAGAGGACAGCTGTGGTCCAAGGCGGCAGGCTACACCTCAAGCTGGCAGAATCCAGCATTGTTCACATGGTAATGGTTTTGGAGGTGTGAAAAAAAATGTAAGTAATGGGGTCACAGAGGCTTGTACTAAGGTCTCAGGAGATGCTGTAGCAAGGTGACATGTGGCTAGATTCCCTGAAGAAGGTCTGAGAGGTCACTGCACAAAGTGATGAAGGGGAAACCTGAATTATAATGAAGATCTCAGCATACTAAAGGTGCCAGAAACATGGGCTATCCATAAAGACAACCGAGAGAAAGCTTCTGTGGGATTATTCTTAATGTTTAGGTACCACCCTCAAGAGCTGAGTAACCACCAGCTTCTCAGCATCTCACTGTGATTTGGCTGTCACTGCCGTTTTAAAGCTCCCTTAATAAATCCTGACTTTTTTTTTTTTCATCCCCTTGCTTCTGGCCCTGTAGAGAGCCTGACTAAAATAGAAGTATGGAATGGAGTTGTAGTTACCAAGGCTTGGGAAGCGGTATGGGGCAGGAGAGGGCAGAGAGAGAGGATGGCTAACATGTGCAGGGGTGCAGGTGAACACGTGGAAGAACGTACACATCCCTACAGCACGGCAGGATAAACACTGTTGACAGCATTTCAAAATACCCAGGAGAGACCACTCTGGATACTCCCCACGGAGAGATGTGATGAGTATTCAGGGTGATAGTTATGACAACTGCTCTGGTCTGTACTGTACACGTAACATACACTGAAATGTCACGTTGTGGTACAATTACCATGTACCAATTAAAAACAGTATGTTTACCAAAATGGAGGCAGGAGCAGGATATTCTTCAGAATGCTAATGTGACGTCTAACACCAAAAGCCAGTCCACGGGAGAGGGAAGGTAGCATGCAAAAGTTCCTTCATTTGTCTATTAACTGAAGACAGAGCTCAATGTTCAGCAGAAAGAACTAAAGTCCAGGGCTTGGGTCTTGCTCAGACCTCCTGCAGATGATGCCATTCAGTCCTGTCACAGGAGCACTCATAGGCCAGGAGACGACCAGAAGCAACACCAAGTTGGGCACTGGCACATGCTGCCAAACCGACTCTTGGAAGCTCTCTCCCAGACATTTAGATTCAACTTTATGAGTCTTTCTGTTTTCACCATTTCTGCTTATTTAAGGAAAAAAATGGAATCTCAAAGAGAACACTGACATTTAACAACTGGCTGATAAAAGTATTAGCTGGGTTTAATCTCCTAAATAAAGGCAATGGGCTAGGTATGCGTAGTAAGGAAGGCTAACTGGACTTTTATTCTGGCAGTGCTCTGAAGCTCCACTTTGACAGGCGGAGTATGTGCCAAGAAGAGCCAGCAACTGAACAGATGCTAGATAGGTAAATACCTAAGAAGCGAAGAACAGCAACAATTCAATAAACTTACAAACCAGTTACATAAAACTTAGCCGGACTAGTGATGTTTTAAATGCATTTTGCCAAGTATGGTGGTTCATGTCTTTAATTCCAGCACTCAGGAGGCAGAGGCAGGCAGATCTCTGTGATTTCAATGCCTCCCTGGTCTACAGAGTGAATTATAGCCAGAGCTACATAGTAATATTTTATCTCAATTCTTTTAACCTTTGTAAAAATGAAATTTTTGAACTGAATTTCAGTCTTTATATAACATTATAAACAACTGTAATTTCCAAAGGATAAAGTTGTCTAAATACACACAAACAGATTCTGAATGTAGTAAATATCCTTGGAAATGGAGCTGGCAAGAAACAAATCCAGTGTGGAGGGCTCTCTTGGGAAATCAGTAAGGTGGGGGTCTACAGGCCAAAGCTCTAAGCTTCGGAGGGCACCACTCCCCAGCAAGGGAGCCCCACCAGACCGAGGAATTCCAAAGCCAGGCAGGAGACCTGACGTCAGGTCAGGAAACTGAAAAGGAGTGCCTCGGATGGACGGACGGACGGACGGACAGGGCCACA